>VCRD01001040.1:4881-21880 GCA_006783055.1 Trinorchestia longiramus | reverse complement strand
TGCGTCTACCTTGGATGGTTGCGTCTACCTTGGATGGTTGCGTCTACCATGGATGGTTGCGTCTACCATGGATAGCTACTCACATTCTAACCTTGACTTTTTCCTCTCATTTCTTCATGAGATGTAATAGAGATATTAAAAAAAAATCACCTTTGCTAAAGTAATAAAATAGGCTGCTTTTCTAAGTTTTACTTTATGATCTCACTAACGTAAACTTGAGTGTGTTTGCGTAATTTTCGTAATTATCATGCAACGCATATAAGCTACCGATATTTGCCTACCAAGCTGAACTCAGTTTCGTTGTTTTTGTATTATGGTGTTAATTTTGACGCTAAAATAATTTGATGAATACATATGTAATTATTTCACATCAACTAGGCCATTGTGAGGTCTCTTCTTTTTGCATGTTCGATTTGCCACAAAATCATTGTGTAGCGTTACTCTTGATCAACGTTCTGATATGGAACCTACATGCACAATGCAGATACTCACCTGTACGCTTCATTTTACTGTTTTATGTTGATGACCTGGTGCTTTTTATTCTTCAAATACGAGTTGACGTCTCACTTGTTTAATCATTGGTGTTTTGTTGTGGATTTTACTATTATCTCTTGCTTATGTGACATTTTTTTGCCTGATTTTAATTGTAATGTGGTTCGGTGTCAAATTTTCAATAACGAGTCACTTCTGCGAGCTATAAAATTTGTGGAAGGTGCGTCATGTAAAAACTAATTTCTAATTTGTTCACTCTTTCAGAATATTTAACCACATCTCAAGAAGACAATGAAAAAATTTAAACGAACGTAGAGACGCTGGTACCAAGAAGTGTTCGTGTGGATCTAAAAGAAAATGTTCACTGGTATCTTTTATTTTTTTCAAGCGATGAAAGCTAACGTTTGTGAGCGGCGTAAACTGTCCGTCAGATACCTATTCTCTAAGAAAGAATCATTAAACATACAATAAAGTTATTATTCCACTTGCTAAGGTGTTTCGAGCAGTATGATCTGCGCTAATAACGATAGTTAACAAATTTACTTCACTATATTTCGAGTATAGCATTATTCCATTCTATCGTGATCTGGCAATTCTTATTTTTGATACGCCATTTAAAATTTTGTATTGATGATGTATTTAATGTATGTTGTTGAGGATATTCATATTTCATACCTCTATGTTCTTCAAGTAGCGCAGGAAATGGGAATTAGGAAGAATCGCACATTTTTATAACGTGAACTTTCGATGCTCCTTGTTTTTCGATAAGTGGTCTTTAATTTGTCAATGAAGCTGACATGTATATGGTGAGACGTTGGTTAGATCCACGTTTGTGATATCTGAGGGGCGCTGTGTGTGCATTTGTCGCATGAGCAGCGCCTCGCATTCTTGAGGCGTGCGCTGTCAGAATTGGTTCGGTGTACGAAGCAAGGATGGGACCAAGAAGTATACACGGCGTCGCTGCGCACTTCCTGGCTCGTTGACTTAATGGTGAGAACGGGAGAATGCTTCCACTGCCGAAGGTGATCGTTACTGTCCATATCTGCCAATAAGCAGGGGTGGTACTTGCTCCATTACCTCTTCTGCTGGTCTCAACCTTTTTGATATTTTCACTTGTTCACAGACCGGCTAGCGATTAAACGTTGAATTCTCAATTCCTTGTTAGATTTCGTTACGAAACAACGGTTACTCCTGACTGCTGACATTTAGTCACCTTGATTTTTTTGTTGAAATTTATTTTATGCTCTTAAAAATGTAGCTTTTTATTACTGTCCTCCGTGTTTATATTTGGTAAACTTTGATATATTGCCGAAAAGTATTTGTTTCAACGGCTTTCATTGCGCATTGCATTGTGTGAGTAAGCGTTCTGTTAAAGTGTAATCTCAATTTTAATCCGTTTGAAATAATTGGAAAGCAACATATTTACCGTCTTCATTCCTTAAAATTTTTAAAATTAATTGCATGGATTTTCCATTGAAAGTAGCTATTGTGCCTCGTTATTTCTATACCATTCGACTGGGATGCATAGTGCAAATCTGATACTAAGAAATCCTTTGATCTTTTTGGTGTACCGCTTGTAATACAGTCATTGCTCCGAGGATAAGCCGCGTGTGCCAAGGGACAGCTTGGGGGCAAGCTGTTGCGTGACACAATTTATCATCAGGAAACAGCAAATCTTCATTACTTACTCGCACGGACTTACAAAGATCACTGCACTCGCGCAGTTCTTCAAGCTAATTTTGAGCGATATGCAGGTGAGTTTCCATTGGATGACCTCGATTATTCATGATTTTTTGTATTTTCAATTGTGTAGCTTGATTATTACTAATTGATGTTTTGTTTCTTGCATGCATTTATTTCGTCGTATTGTGAAAAGTCCTTCCTCACGATCGACGATTATTGTTGATAATTGTGCAATATTACGATTTTACAAACATGCAATTAAGTGTTTAAGGAATTTCCTACTTTCGAATAGAAAATCGAAAAACGTTCTCTTAGTTTCTTGTTTCTGAAAAACCCAACATAAAAGTTCCCAAAGCCACTTTATTTTGCGTTCTACAAAATTGCAGTATTGTTGTGGTAATGATGTTAATTCTATGACTTATTTTCCCCTAGAAATTTTAGGGCTTTATGAAATAAATAGTTATGCATCGACAATGCCCTAAATGGTATGCTGTACTTCTTACATTTCAATTTCGCAGATCTTTCAATCTTAATTGTGGAAGATGACCATGTTGAAAGTTATATTATGTCGTGTCTCTCGTATTGAAGTTGATCCCGTTGTTTCTAGTCATTACGCTTGAATTTCATGTTGTTGCTCATCTGCCTGATTGACATCGCAAACAGCGAGAGGTTTACATGATATTTCGCCGGCCACGCGGGAGCCAAACCTGTTCGCAAGTGCGAGAATGAACCGGTTAAATATGTTCATTCATCAAGTCGCTGTGAGTTGAGCCTTTGCCTCGCCACATGAACCTCGTCTTGAACTCGTTTTCCGTAGAACGAAGCTTTGATCATTTGTGCGAAGATAAATAGCATGGATATGGTCACTCTTCCTAGGTTACAAGACATAAATATGTTCGCCGACTGCGGTGCGTGTTGAAGCCGAAGTGAGCTGGAGCTGTGGGTTGTGGTTGTTCTGTGCTAAGTCATGCAGCCCTCCGCCCCTGTCCTTGCGGCTCTCAACTGCCAGACAATCTTACACTGCACACGTGGACGACTTGGGACTTCGCTAAAGCTCAAGGATCAGACTACTATTACAGTTTGTATAGCCATGTAATTTTAATTACACTGCTTAGATTTATCAGTATACCTACAATGATTTTGCACTTTAGCTCCTTAGAATATCGTTTGACTGCTTTTAAGCAATTTTTCATTACGTGAAAAAATGTTCTAAATTGCATTCACTGATTGGATAGGATTTCATGTATGGAATACCAGTATAGTCTGGATAGTTTCTTTATTGTATTCTATTTGCTTTTCTTCTCGTTGCAGCTGATGTGTATGTAGGTTTCTTAATTTCTGTCAAATTGTATTGTTTCTTCCTAGTTGATCTTCTCGGTTGTTCCTCATCTTCGCGCGCTATTAGGAGCGCTGTCTCTTTAACTTGCCAGTTTCAAGGCCTCTTGCGGTCAACGACAAACTCGCGGCGTTCTAGCCACCGACCACAGTTCCAGATGAGTTCTTGTAACTTTTGTGCTTTGTGATATGGTTGTGCACGTCACTTCAATCTAATTTTTGCACATGATACCCTGTAGTTAATATTCTGTGCATCTTATTACCTGAAAATCTATGTGACACAGTTAACATGTGGTAGATTAAGTTAGAAAATTGAAAAATGACAATATTTTGTCCTGGAAGAAATTCGTGAATTGAAGTGTGTACATATTCCAATTACTAACGCATTTTATATTACATTAAGCTGTTACCTTCAATTACTCAAACATTGTATTTTTATGTACCTCTTTTATGAGGTACCTCTTTTATGTTCTCAGAACCTTTGAGCACCTACTGAAAGAAAAAAGGGAGTTTGTTGAGTGTGTTTGTATGTATAAACCTACCTTGACGGCTTAAAGTTCCTCGAAAGTATTGCTTCATTACCCACACGAGATTCAGCGTTATTTCTCAGAGGAAACAGCTGCAGATGCGGCTTAGAGGAACCTGGTGTAGATGCAACTTTAGTTATTCGTGAGGTCTCATTTTCTTGTCATCGTCTTCGCATGCGACAAACTACTCCATTCATAAGAAACGCTAACTGCCGCTGTTCTGTAACCCAGACGGTGGCTTTGTTATCTCAAGCGCTAATCTAACTTTGAAAATTTCTTCGATTCGTAGAATGATGTGTACCAATAAGCATTCGTAGCTACTAATAAGCGTACTGATAAGCATTCATAGAATGATGAGTAGCAATAAGATGAGGCTGCAGATTATTGCGAAGCCGTGGTATTACAATTGTCCGGCAAGAAGCGATGGATGAAAATATTGAATTTACATTTACACTTTTTCGTTCAGTGGAAGGGATAAATTAAGGCTTCGTAATGGTAAACTTGGAAGGGTGAACTTGTCCTGTTATATGTTAGTACAATTTCATACGCACGTATGAGAATTCTTATTCGAAAAGCTGTGAATTTTTTTCTGGCATTCCTGTAACTACGAACTAAGATAAAAATTATTAACCTTGGCCGCCATGTGAAGTGAGAGAAGTCTAGCTCTATGAAGGCGTTTGCCTGCGTGTACACTTGGCAGTAATAAGTATGTAGGTACACGCTCATGCATCTCTGATATACGTAATCAGGAAAACTCGTCGATAACAGTTACTACTGAGTGCTTTTAGTTAGAATTTTCCATCAACTGCGTTTGCATCGAAATATAAATGCTCTGACTAAATATTTTTTAGTCAAAGTCTAAGGAAAATTTTGTTATGTTTTCTAGACTTTTTTGAATTATTTCTAGTGCGTGTGTGTATTCTTAGTCTTGTGCTGATATATTTAAAAGGATTTTACTATAATTAACGAATGATTTAAAGGTCATTTTTAGTTTTTGAAATAATTTAATTTCTAGGAATGAGTACATTATTTTTCCTTCATATTGACTCATTTTTATATCTAGCTCTGAATTCTTCCTACAATTGACGGCGTCCTTTGACGGCAGTTGCAGCATTGGGAAACAAATGAAAATTTTCAGATCTGCTGATGTCCCGTACACAAGGTATCAGCTAAAATAAACACACAACAACATCCTTTATAGAGTCTACAATCTCGCTGTCGGACATGCAAACGTGTGAAGTTTTTGTACCTCTTGCGTATGCTGCTCTTTTCCAGAGATGCAGTAAAAACCAGCACAACAAGGGCCTATTTTTGCCAAGGATTTCGAACCAACATCAAAGAAGCTTTTTAACTCAGTTTCCGTTCGACGTATGAAGCTTCACTATTTTTTTTATGCTGTGAGATCTTGACAAGAAAAGTCCAAATTGTTTCTTATGATTTGAGTTTTGTGGATGTATCTCGAATGGAACAAATTTCAAATCTTGCGTATCAATCATGGCTAAAAAATGTTTTTCGTTAAAACTCATTCATTTTATTTCTTTTTTTCTTTTTTTTATGATAGAGATTTTTTTATTTGGTACGTAAGATATGTTTCATATGCTCAAAATACAAGAAACATTAAAGTACCAACCCACAAAAAATAATTTTTTATTGCTGCTATCAAAAATTTGTTTGTTGCTCCAAATTTATCAACGTGTCTTTTTATTTGTTTATTATGCTAGTTTTCGAGAATAAAGTGCTACATACTGTTATTCGTCAGTCAAAGTTCACGATTGGACTTGCACATCCGTGTCGATAAATCTTTCTGGCTAGACCACTTAGAGATGACCGAGTTGTCACAATTGTCGAAGTATAAAACTAAAAAATGACCCGTGACGGACATTGGTACTAGTTGCGCTTTTTCTGTTATTCCGTGCACTGATCGACTTCAAGAGCCCATTAGTTAGGACACAAGAACTGACGATATCATAAGTCTATTCATTTTGTTTGTATCACCTGGTTACTCTCGTGTTAGGGTAAATGAGCAATCATTAATTTGTATGGATGTTCGAATGCTACATTGTTTTGGCGACTCTAGTTGATGACGGATGCCAGAAGGAGATATTCGGAGTTACTTGCGTTTGAAATTTAATATAACTTTAAAATATAAGCGACCAAGAAAGTCTCATGGGTTTTAAGATAGTTCATCACTGAGAACAGCTCAACCTATTTTAGATAGTCGAGGTCTTTCATTATCAAATTGGTTCAAAGTTTATTTTCGTTTCTTCGGCATTTAAGAAGACTGTCTCAGCGCAGATGAGTGTCCGCTATTAAAGCTCTAGCTTGATTTATTTATATAGAGTGAGCACGTTTATGCATTTACACGTTTAGCACATCACTATAAAGCTCTTGTAACTCGGCTTCACGCAATTACAGTTTTATGTTTTCATTTAAGATGCATTTTCAAATGAAATTAGAAAAAGTTGTACTTTCATCCCTGTTTTTGTGTTATTTCACTTAATATTCAAATGTTTGTTAGCTTGACGTCTGAAGTCAGGAGTCATAGGCAAAACTGCAGTCTGTGGTGAATGCTGGCTAAAAATATTTTTGTTACTTCAAAGACACAAAGAAACGCAATCTCGTTTCCTCATCTTTTCCAGCCAACAAAGCTAAAACGTTGATCGCACTTTAGTCTGTGTTTACCCAAAGCCTTAATATTTATGAAACTAAAATTCATTCATTATTTTTGAAGTTTAATAAAAAATTAGAATATGGCAACGGAAACGAGTCGCTTGGTCCATTCTTTGGTTGCTACCCAAGTCCCATGCTGTCTAACGTAAAGAATCACGCACATGCACTTCAATCCCACACGTACATTTCAGGTAAGTACAAGTCTTCAACATTCAAATATTTCAGTCACGCACACGCACCACAAATACGAGTAGACATACAAGCCCCAGAAGTGAAGAGAGATATGGAATAAGTATTTTTTCAGAACTGGGGTGTTCTTTATCCAGTACAATATACGTCGAGACGATTTTTGAATGTGTTCACAGTGCCATCAAAAGTGATATTTTCGGGTTGCCGATTCCACTTTCTTGTCAATTTTAACGGGAAAGAATTTTAGAGCATGGGATGTCGTGAAGGTTCTTGTTAGTTTATGACCGTTATTTCTGGTTCATGCATTATCGTCTCGATCGAAAAGCCTTTCAAATATTTATGGGTCTCAATGAACTGTTCTCGTCATCTTCTTTGTTCTAGGGAGATGAGCTCAAGCTGCTGACGTTTTACGTAGCTGAAATTGCGGAGTTCAGAAATTATCTTTGTTGTTAGACGCCGAATTTTCTCCATTTTATTAATGTCATTTCGAAGGGTGGACCGCAGTTGTACTGCATATTCTAGCTGTGATTGAATATTCTAGATTTTATACGGTTGACTAGTGTTAGCCAAAAAATATATCGGCTGTTAAGTTTACAATACAAAACGTTAGGAAGCTAAATAATCATTTTTCAAGTTGAAGCAGGTTCTACATGTGTGGTTGAATGCTTCAGGACGATAAAATTTCTGGAATTCGTTCTTTATAAGTTGAGATCTGTCGTGTCCAAGTTGTGATCCAAGTAGCCTGGATACGCCTGAGTGTCAGACCTGCTCTTTATGGTGCAAGAGGCTGGGGCTCGCTGCTGATGTTGCCAGCCTTAGCTTGCGTCGTCCTAACATTATGGAGCGCATCAAGTGAAAGTAAAAGTGTGGGAAAGCTTTTTCGCCAGAGATTAGCTCTTGATGGGTTTGTGTATCCCTTTGTTTTTCTGCTAGTGTAAACAGGTGTTGCTAATACCGAAAGGTACAGGTTTCTTTCGATTTGATATGTATATTTACAGAAATTAGACGATTTTTTGTTTAACTCCTGCTAATTATTTGATTCCTCTAATTTAAGTGTTTTGTCTGCAGGTTGGTTTTACTGGAGTTTGGACACTGACTGACACTCAGCCGTGAGTACCCTGTACATGAACATTATATATGAGATGGCTACTTTTTCAGCTGCTGCTATCAAGAACGCAAAGGTGGCTTGTTATGTTGTAAATAGCTTAACTAGCACACCTGCACGTGAAATTAATTGAAAAATTAATTTTCATTTATTTTTTCTTTCATTTGTCAGTCGACGTAGCCTTTCCGAAGGAGTTTCCATAATGAAAGAGAAGAAGGCTAACAACGAAAAGAAAATCACGTATTTTATAGTAATGCAGCGCCTTTGATATCTACAATACAATGCTTAAAATTCATGTGTGATCCAATGAAAAGTCAGTACATAACCTCAGATAAATACTTTATTTTAGCTCCTTAATGATGGTTTGTTTGAAATTGATTTCCCATATCTAATTCAGTGTTAGAGGTGCCAGAAATCTACATATATAATCGACTACGTATCTCCATCTCTCTCTCTCTCTCTCTGTATCTGTTCCGTCCCATTACTTCCTATGTATTACTGAAGAAAAATTATTCATCTGAAATCAGAAGGGGTTTGCCTGTATTACAAGCATTGTATTGTGGATACCAAAGGCACCGGATCACTATAAAATACGCCATTTTTCCTGTTATCAGATTTCTTCTCTTGTATGGACATGTTATCGGTAAATACGGTACAGAATGGAATTTATGTATATATTCATGAAAAATATTCTGTTTCTGATAGTACCGCGGGTAAAACTGAAAATTGTATTTTGTTTCATAGATCCTTAATTTCATCACTTTAAAACCAGTAATTTCAGCGGGTACTATCTAAGCCACGTTATTGAGAGATAAGATACAGAATAGAAGTTCTGTATATCTACATATTAATATTCTATATCTATATATTAATACGCTTACGACTATCGTACCTGTGCGTCACACCCTTCATTGCGGTATCTATTATACGGTTGGGGTCGGGTCACGTTACATTACGTTACTTTGGGTTGGGAATTTTATGAATGTTTTGGCTTTAGAATTTTTTTCCATTTTTAATTTTTTAAATGGTTTAAATTTCGTATATTTTTTAAATTGTTTTTTAATGTTTTTAATTTTGTAAAGTTTCAAATGGTTTCATTTTTTGAATTTTTCGAATTTTTAAATTTTTTTAATGTTTTAGTTGTTTTTATTTTATTATTTGTTTTAAATTTTAAATTGCTTAAAATTTTTCCTTATTTTTAGTTTTTGATTTTTTTGTATGTTTTGAATTTTCGGAATTTTTTGAATTTTTTGAAATTTTTGAATTTTTTGAAATTTTAAAAAGTGCTGCTAGTGTATCAGTGATACCGACAATATCTTACTTATGTACGAACCTGTACTATGCGGTCCCATGAAATTGCGAATTTTTGAACGTGGCCCTTGCACTGAAAAGTTTGCCCACCCCTGATCTAAAACAATGGAGCAGAGAATAAGAGAACAAAGAGAAGCAGCAAGAGAGCGACAGAGAAGGAGCCGACAGCGCCTGCGAGAAGACGAAAGGCAAGCAACTCGTGATAGAAGCAGACTACGAATGCAACAGCGAGCGAAGGATGAATATGAGTCAGGAGGAGCTATTGGTTGGTAGAAGTCTTTTCCCTTGCATTCTACAGCAGATTTTTAATTCTCATGTGTGATAAATTGACTATAAGTATGATGCAATAAGTGATTGATTTTAAGTATGCTGCAATAAATGACAAATTAAGTTCGCTATTTTATTTTTACTCTTTAGAAAGGTTGAGTTGAGTTAAATGGGGCTTTCATTATATATAGAATATATACATACACACATGTCCTGTGTTACATTGTAGTGGTTTCATTTAATTTTCTAGGATGGCATCAAAGTTTTTGAATCATATAATCAATGATTGTTAATTTATTCACAACCTGTAAAATCATGCTACTGAACTAACCGCTAATTATTCGCCGGTCCTGCTAGTATAAATAAATATACAAATACACGACGGTCATTCTTAGTCTTAGATTATTTGTATCATTTACAAATATATGTGTTCGAAATAATAGCATGTAAATGGCTGTGAGCAACGTTTTCCGAATATGCCTCAAATTCAGTAACATTGTCTTACAAATATGTGCATCGCTCAACTATGCGGCGTGAACTTGTAGTGAGATTTGCTAAAGCATCAATTTTTGTCATTGTTTTTCAATTTTTCAATACCTCACGCTGTAGTCATTATGTGATATTCTACAAGTACTCTAACATTTCTTTACATAAGAATATCAACGTAGATTATCTTTGAAAGAATTACTTCTAAGCTCAGTAATAGTCAATCGTCTTCTTTCATGCCAGAAGTTTTTTTTTCTTGGATTCTGTTTCAACTGAAATTCACCATCAAGCTTCTGTGTGCTGTCTTGTACATCAAAATTTAGCTGAAAGAAACTACAGTTTCCAGCGTCTCGTTTGTGTAAATCATAACTTATCATCGCCGTGCATTGATTTGAAGAAGGTTGTTTTTTTCACTGATATTCGAGCAAATATGAGCACTTGAAAACACTTACTAATGATTTAATGTGAGACATATTCTGCTCTCTTGGGAGACGAAAGCCTGTGTGGGTTTTTGCTCCTGTAGTTCACACTTGGGTCAGACATGGCGTGATGTCTAGTTATTCAAGTGCTAATTAGCTACTGCATTTCGATTTTTACTCGTTCTGTAAATGGGGAAAATCAAAGTTTGATAGTTCTATTTAATGATTCGTACGCCATAGATATTCGCTGTGAAATTTCAAAATAAAGCACACTCTAAACTAAATGTACAGTACTGGTGAGGTATATGTGGGAAACGTCGTTGTGTCGTCCGTCTGCACATCAATGTGTTCCTGTACGTTTACACACGACGTGAATCCTTAACCGTTTCTTAATGTGAACTGCGTCTCAATAATAATGACGAAAACTTGGTTAGGAGTTATGAGTATTGAACATCACGTACAGACGCAGTTAATTTTTCTTTTACGAAAACCTCATCAGACGTAACTGGAAATGCTCTAAGTCGCTGATATTTTACGATATTTTTCCATTTTACTGTAAGTTGGACTCCTCTATGTTCATTGTCGAATTGCTGTGATTTCTGTTTGGGGCTTATTGTAGAATAAACAATGAAAATGCTTGAATTTTCTAACTTTGAAGTTAGGCCGGAATGACGTCGAAGAGGAAAGTTGAATTAATTGTAGATTTTCGAGATGACTTTCAATTGATTACTGCAGTTGAGTCTGGCATTAATCACCATGTTAAGATGTTGATCATTTTATAATTTTGTATGATAACTTGCGGGTATGAAACAGAGCCTCCCCTTATACTTATAAGAAAAAACTAATTCAGTACAATCCGACCGTGGTGTAACTCACGGCCTTCTTACTCTTCACTTTACAGCAAAGAAGTTTGTATGTTAATACGCTGAAAGAACACGTTTTTAACTGTAATAAATAAGCGCTCTAACTTCGAGTTTGTGCACAATGTATGTAAATCTTTGTAAGAGAATTTGTCTTCCTGGTACCCAAGTTTATGAAACCTAAACTATGGACTGGCGCGAGTGTTGTGTTTGATTTCTTCTTGCCGGCTTCCACATGAGAGCAGGAGCAATAGGAGGTATTATGGAACTAGCGTAATTACGAGACAGAGACACAAGAAAAATGAATCGCTTCTTTTGTAGTACTGTCCTGTTGTCATGAAACTCCTACTCTGCTGATCTGGGAGAAAATGCTGTGTAAGGGAATTGAAATGCAACTGATATTACTTATAAAAGATTGCTGTTTTGTTTACGAAGCTTCACATCAGTGATACATTGAGACTTGTGTTTAGTTATGTTATGGATCTGCACTGGTTAAGTATTCAATGTACAACATAATTTATTACATTAAATTGTCGATACGTACAGATTAACCAGTAACTATTGAAGTGACCACCAGTTCATAAGACAACCAATTTTATAAATCACGAGGGTGGTCCGCTTAGTTAATCATCTCGGCATTTTAAAATATTTTCTATGCGTTGTAAGAATTGTTTCTTGTATAATAGAACTAAAAATAGTTTCAGTATTAAAGTTATTGTTGTATGATTCATCGTGTGCGTTGTAGCCCGGGAGTCACCGCTGTCTCACGGTTCTCGTGCGAATGTATGTATGCATACGTGCACCTCTCCACCCTGCTAGAAACTTCTCGTCTATTTTGGTTACCGCAGCATCCAATGATCAGAACTGAACGTCTCGAGTTGCAAGGTCAGACGTGGATGTGATGACTGTGAACTGGTGCAGTGTTTGGGTGAGTGACTTGTTTGTGTTTGTGGCTGCTTTGCATTTTAACGAAGTGTACGCTTAGCAGCACCTGTTGCTACACGCTTTATGCTACGCGGACATCAACTTACTCTTGACTTTCGTCTGACCTTGGACTAGCCTATCCACCTACGTGTGCTTAGTGACCTTAAATACTAATATCTATCAAAATGAATGATCGTACCCAAAAAATTGAGACACCGATTGAATGGCGTTATATTTGACCATACGGTTTCATGAATGCTCACATTTGTTGACTGTTGACAAGTATAGTGCGGATGGAAAATGTCTTCAGTTAGCTCCTTATATTACTTTGTGTACTCATAAGGATTATGACGGATATTGTGTCGTTGGTTCTTGCAAATGTGTTACTTTATGTCAAGTTATTACTTATTTAATGTCTACTTACCTGTTCAATGACGCTTGGAAGTTTTTCAAGCTCCCGTTGACGTTAGTTAACATGTAGCCAATTAATTAGAAGCGTGTGAAAGTCGAAGATCAACATCGTTGCTGGTGAATGAAGGTGAAATGTGAAGCAGCACTTCGAAATGAAGGTCAGGGCCTGGGGTACGCAGGCTGCAAGTAACTTGTGTTTGACTGGCGCTTGGTTGCAGCATTCTGGCGAGCCAATTAATATGTTGATGGAGAGTACAGACTCCATCATATTTTTGGGTTATTGGGAGGTACTCGATCAACGAGATGGTCCTCCAGCTTATCTTGGGCACTTGGGCTTTTCGCCAAGTATGTAGAATTCGTGACCTGCTCTCAGTGGGATATGCTGATAGTGTCGGACCTCGTCAGCATATTTCAGACCCAATCTCAGTTGGGTTTGCAGACAATGTTTGCCCTCGTCAGCATATCTCGGGTAATTTAAGTATAAAAAACAAATCCCTAGTAACTCGCAGTGACATGTGCAATGCTTCTTGTCCGAGTTGTGAATTTAATTATGATTCCTTTTGGCCTATCTTGATTTTTCTCACAGGAAATGCCAGCGTACCATGCAACCGCCACCTGGCAAGTGTTTTTGTGTCTGTTTCTTATCTCTACAATTTAAATCTCCCTGAGGTACTTACACTTTTTTGTTTAACCGTAGTAGACTGCTAAACGAGATCTAAAATCTTCCATTTAGAGATGTCACTTGCGTTAATCTTTGGGTTTCTCTGTGATTGCCTTGTGAATCGGAATTCTAAGTTATACAAATAATAAAATTTATCCGTGATCGACATTCGTGCCTCTTTTACGTGTGTTTTTTCGTTTGTGCTTATTTATTTAACACGTGTTTGCTTTTAGGCTCTTACTTAAACGCGGCGCTGGATAGCCATCGTCTCCGTACTCATCTTTATAACTGCCGGTTGACTTCTTTGTATGCTGATATTTATTTGGAGCGCATAGCTTGTATACCTCTTCGATTGGAACGATGACACTACACTACGGCTATCACTTACATGGTGATAGCCGTGTTTGAATTACCTGCAGCAAGTTAGCAATTGCAGTATTCGCATGAGGGATCAAGTGATGCGGGATCTCTTTGTGTGTTTGCTGCTGGAGCCTCTTTGTGCTCCGAGTGACGGTTCTTGCGCACTTGTTCTTACGAGGAAGACACACTCTCCCCTTCAGCAACGTGACTTTTCAGAAGGCTCCTCAAGGTAAAGATGGATTTTTTAAATACGCCGTCAGCAAATAATGACTAATATATTTTCTTCAATGGATGATAATACTGATTCTTGCGTTAACCTCCAAATCGGTTGGATTTTTGAAGCTATTGGATAATAATATTTGGTATGTAAATATTTAACTGGTTGAATCGAACCAATTGCTTATGTACGGATTGAGTTAGTAAAATAAAAGGGTATCAAGTCATTAAAAATTATTAAAATCTACATTCCTTCGAATTTCAAATGTAGAGTTTTTCCAGATGTGTTTATGAAGGAATAAAGCTAGGACGCTGCCGTGCATCAGAAGACCTTCTTTGTCTACCATCAACTCTTAGATGTCTGGATGAAACAGTTGAGAGCGACTGTCCCTGTCATATCGAATGAATTGTTTCAGTGTTTTGTTATAAATAATTACGGGTTACCTGCGAAGTTCAGCAGCACTACGCAGAAGCCCTGTATGCTCCGCTGTGGCACTTTGAAAGCGTGTGTTTTGTAGCTGTGACACAGGCTACAGCCTGAGCTAGCTTTGTGACACGCCGTCAGTAAAGCATTATTCATCCTGTATTCAGGCGTGCTGCGTCACTGGGGAATTCATCCATTGTAGCGACACTTTCATATAAGAATGCTTTTTGTCATGAAGTCTGAATCTTCCCTCAAAATTAATCATCTGTACATTCAAGTTTTACCATTTATCATATCGGCTATACACAAGTCAATGATATGTATAGCTTTGATTTTTTTCGCATGATTCATTCAGTATTTATACTGAGATCACTGTATAGCCTCCAATTTCAGTTCAAAAAATGTGGATTTCAATTTATATAAGCCGCGACGATTTCTTTATTCACTTATTTTGTAAAAGATATTATGTATGAATAGGAATTCGACTAACAATGGTTGTTATTTCCCCGAAAGGACTTTAATCAGCAAATATTACGAACAGTAAATAATATATTGGACTAATACGAATAGAAGCTTTGGCTTCAAAAACATATTTGTTTATCTCATGTAACTACAAAAAAGAAACGCTCTTTGGAATAGGCAGCTAGTACAAATTATCAATGAGGATCTTGCTACTAAATATAGAGATTGAGACTAAGGCGATGTTTTTGCATAGTTATTCAAAGCTGGAGCTCTAAAAATTATAAATGATATTGTGTGTGCCGTCAATAGTTTGTGTACTCATTTTCAACTAGAGCGATCACCGGGAACGAAAGAGCTTCGTTGCACGGAACCGCCAGGCTTCCTTCAGTAATCTTTCTTGAGGAGCTATTTGGCGAGGCTCCTGACACTCGCTTTCACTTGCAAGGCTTTTATGAAATATGATGGAGGCTGTTACTAAATAGGGCCTCTAGGCTCAACATCATTTCTACAACGTACGTGTTTTTTCCGAGAAGTCTGATGCATAATATTGACCACGGAACTTGATGGCAGCCTTGTGGTGCACGATGATGCCGGCCCTCGTCCCTGTCTTGGGGACTTGCGCTGTCCGACCACCAGCCCGAAGAGTTAGCAGCGTTGATTGTATCAGCTTATCTGAGTGCATTTCTGTACTTGAAAATAGATAGTAATTTTTCGGTGTTTTGACGTCATTAAGTAGTTTCCAGACCTTTCCAAAGCGAAAAACATACAAGTTGCATCAACTGTTGCAAGACTGTGTTGGTAATGATCGTAAAAAAATGAGGGATGTATAAAGATAATTTTAGTAAGGGTAGTGTCTGTCACTCACGTGCAGGCTGATTGTGCTGCTTCTAGCATCTTTTGCGGACAAGAATAATGCCAATTCAGTAAATTGATTTGAAGCGCTAAATAAATGCGAAACTTGTTGCGAAATACTGACGAACATTTCTATCATGACGAGAGAGAAAATTCAGCATCCCACATAAGACCCGATAATGTTAGACTTTTTGTTTTATTAAACATAAATGTTATTTGATGGACGCTGGGGAATTGGTGCTTCTAGAATCTAGACTCTAGAGCCTGTCTTGATGATTCCCTTTAACGAGACAGTACTATAATATATAGCAGTTGTACTCGCCAGTGTCTTGCTGCTGTGCTGCTGTACTCACCAGTGTCTTGCTGCTGTGCTGCTGTACTCGCCAGTGTCTTGCTGCTCCGAGTTATCGCGTAACTGACACATTCCACACGATGTTTTTGTCGCCTTCATTCCATGATTTTCCTCATTGCGCTGCTCTGAGCGACTCTTAAAATGCCTATTTTGCGGCTAGATTTGTGAACCTTCATTGAAATTTCCCTGCCTCATTACGTCACTCTTTCATGTACTGCAAATATTCTATTTTTTATCACCCTACTCGCTGTCATTCAAAGTGAATTTTTAGTTCTATATTTAACTTTTTAATGCAATTCGTCACACATGTTTAATTGTAGCATACCACACCTGCGTTGCCATGTTTCAGGCTTGTCCGTTCCTGAATAATTGAGCCATCCATTTTTCTCCCACTTTAAAATATTTTCAGCATAGCTTCACTATAATACTAATCGTATATCATTTCTTTACAGCTATTGCGCAGCAGTTTTCATTTTGAATTCATTCCTTAATTCCATTGGTGTTACATGTTAATGATTGCTAGAGTTATTTAGTAACAATACTGGATGTACATCAATTTTGTGTATATGCAGAAATACTTTCCTAAGTGGTGTTATTGCTTGCCTTTATTTCCTGTATGTATATGTATCACATGTTAAACTTTTGATAAACTCGCACAACATTGACGTTTTGGGTCAGTAGTGTTGATCGAAAGAAAATTAAAAATGGAAAGTCCACAGTCTCTGTGATCGTCTTCTTGTGCTTTGGAATATTTCATCAATCCTCTTGCTCTCTTTATCGTTGTCAAATATTTCTTCATTTTAATCATTTATTTCAACATCCTTCGAACTGAAAGCTCCAGTTTAAGCTCTATGTTAACTGAACTGAAAGCTCCAGTTTAAGCTCTATGTTAACTGAACTGAAAGCTCCAGTTTAAGCTCTATGTTAACTGAACTGAAAGCTCCAGTTTAAGCTCTATGTTAACTGAACTGAAAGCTCCAGTTTAAGCTCTAT
>VCRD01001039.1:128171-176331 GCA_006783055.1 Trinorchestia longiramus | reverse complement strand
ATGACACATGCCGTCCCGTCGAGAAAAAAAACGATACATACAATTTACACATCGCCCCGATACATGACCTTATGTATATATCATGCATCTCATGACACTCCAATACCTTTGTTTCTAACGACTCATCGGTGTTCTTTCTGACACGAGAATTTCTGAGTTATTTTAAACCCAGAACCTTAAAGTAACGTCGGAGTATACATTTTAAAGTTTTTCTTGATCATTGTATTACTTATCATAATAGATGTACTCAAACAATACTTTAATATTCAGGAATTTCAAAATTTAATCGGGTTGTATTACATTCTGTATGTATCAACAATTTTGGAAACGAATGGATTCAGTATTTGTTTTCCATTAGCTGAGATCCCAGTGTTAACATTGCTATAGTTACTATCAATGAAGTTTTTCTGGTTTAAAAATACTATCACTGAAATTTACGACGGTAAGACAGTACTTAAAGGTATCAGACATAATTAAGTAAACAATAGAATTACCTTGTCTATAAAAATTGTTGCTTCATTACACAGAAGCAACAAACTCTATTTAATTGAGTAGGACATTGAAACCCTCACATTTTCTCCTGAGAATATTTTATCTTGCATTTACTCCTATGAACGAGCGTATTTTTTTAAAACTGCGTTTAAAATTAAAACAAGTGCCGGCATTCATATGTTTAATATTCAGAGTACACAAAGAATTTTAAAATATACCAAACTATTGATTGAGCTGCAAAATATTTAATTCATTTGGACTAAAATAATTACACTAGAACGAGGAGGGCTGAACCTAGCCCTCTCGAGCAACCAATCGCAGAGTAAGGTAGAGCTGTGCTTGCAAAGCAGGGCAAAAATACGCGTTCGGCAGGAAATCTAAAAGAGACTACTGTCGAGTAGTCTACTTTATCTGTCCCGTGCTGTCGCTGACATAGCGATGACAGAGGTGACTACGATCTAGTAGTCTACTCTATATTTTCCACGGGAAAAAATGCGAGTAGTCCACCAACGCTACCTGCCCTTCATTTGAAATTAAATAGGATCTTCTATATCAATACATTTTTGTTCGTCGTTTTTATCGTGAGAAAATATAACAATTTCGCCTACCAGCTTCATGGCACTGACTACACCCAGGAAATGAAAATTTTAATCATAATATATTTAATGACCTACATCAAAGTGTCGTACATATGTAAGAGGGTATCAAAATTAAAACTATCGTGAAAGTTTTTCCCCTGAATCATATATTATATGAGGACTTAATTTTTCATGATCCGACTAACACAATAAAACCCCAACTTTATAATAAGTAGTATAGGCTGCTAAAAGAAGCTTAGGTTACACTGATTACTCACACCCATCACGGATTCAAGAAAGAACATACAGGGTGGCGCATAAGTAACGCACCGTTTTAAAAAAATTAATAATAAATAAACCATAAAAGGTATAACGATGGGGATAATTACAAACGATAGAGGAACTCTTCAAGTTTATTTACATGTTGTATCCTGTCTACAGATACCCAGTGTATATTGCGGTAATAAATCTTTAAAATTTACCTTCAAAATGGTGCGCTACACGAAAGAACAACGAGTAAAAATTGTTGAACTCTACTTTTCATGTAATAGTTCAATTATTGCAGTGCAGAGAAGTTACAAAAACATTTTTAATGATGGAAGAAGTCCTGATAAAAATTGCATATTAGCAATGGTCTCCCAATTCAAAGAAACCGGATCAACGGTAGACAAACGGCGCTTTGGAAAGCCGGGAACCGTTAGAACTTATGTGTTTTTATCCCGACTTCTAAAGACCATTGTTTTTTGCTCATATCACGATTTCTCTCACGATGAAAAGCCAGATACCATAGAAAAATTGACCTAAAATTATTCAGGAAATTAACAGGATAACTTCACAGATATGGAGTAAAATAATGTAAAGCATATACAAGAGTACATTTTATTTTAACAATAACTGGCATCACCCAGAACAGGGGTGTCCAAACTAGGGCCTGAAGGCCATCTGCAGCCTGTGGCCCAGTTTTTCTTAGCCCGCATGAAATTATGAAAATAAAACTAAATATGGCCCGCACAAGAAGATGGAGCACAACACTATTAATGGGTGCAGTTCACCGTCTCGACACCAGATGGAGCAAGTCAACAGATCTAGACTCAACCCAAAATCGGTCCACTCCGACTATAAAAGCAATTTTCAAACGCAGAAGTTCTTGAATAGAGTGTTAATTTCATATATTGGTTTTGATGCGCTCTGTTTTCGTAGGGAAGTAGGTATAGTTACTCGCTCCTCTAGACCTTCTCCTTAAAATTTTCGTGAATTCAGTTTAAACACCATAGAAGATCCAAAAACCCAATTTCTGCATTTTTGAGGTTAATTAGTATTAAGATTTACTCTTCTAGCAGATTCTTTACTTTTTTGAATGGGTACTTTTTGAGTGAAATTTTAGAAAGCATCTTACAATATGTCAGATATTTTCATTCATAAGTTTGTTTCGAACAGTATTATAAATTTATATTCACAAGCGCAATAATAAATAACTAATCACTCAAATTTGCTTGCGAATAGACCTTAATATTTAATCACGGGAGGAAAATTAAATTACTAAGAAATTATTTGATATTTCTTGATAATTTTTGACATTTTCTATCATATAAAACCAGAAAGTTCGAATCACGGGAAGATTCCTAATACTTTGAGTCAGAGTGAAGGTGTAATTTAGTTTTCATTCGAAGAAAAATAAAACAAATTATAAATTATATATTTATAGAATTTTTCGTCCGTAATCAATTAACTGGTTTCAAGAACAACAATGATTTTTAGTAAATTCTTTATTCAGGAAACAGCAGACAAAATTTCTGATAAAATGGATAGATTTTAATCTATCGTATCCTAGAAAATTATTTGGAAATTTCAATTTAAAATAAATTATTTACAGTAACGCTTGTCTTTATGAAAACATGCAGGTTCCAAAACAGATCAAAATCTTAGGAATACATTTGATTAAATTGTAGGAGATTATGATCAATAAGATATTAATGATTCAGATATTGAATAATGTCTGAAAACATAAAATTGAATAATGTCAAGTTTCCTTTGATGAGACGCCATGCAAAAAGAATGATGATCAATTCAGCTCAACCTACATATGTGAACAAACAAATCTCTGTTCAATCAGAACAAAAACAGACTGAGAACTAAAATGACAGATAGTCTACTCCGTGCAGTTGTTTGTGGCTCAACCATCAAACTTTCTCCTGACATGTCAGCCAGCCTCCATTCCGAAGGACAGCATCACTGCTCCAACCGAGTGCAGTGTTCGTCACATTATAGGTGAGTTAAAAATCCACGCAGTATTCATGCGTTAACACGTTACCTCTAGTGTGCGGCCCGGCCCGTTGTTCGTTTTTCTGCATTTGACCCTCACTTGAAAAAGTTTGGACACCCCTGATCTAGATGATATATTCCATACTTAATTATCAATTCAACTATAAAAACTTCTCCATCGCTTACAATTATCCCGGTCTCTTTACCTATTATTGTGTTTGTTAATAATTTTCTAAAAGAAAGTGTTATTTATGCGTCACCTTGTAGATGGTAAACTTCTACTATTCATTTTCTCATAAGTATTAACACACTCATACGGATAAATACCTTTTTCGTTAATTATTTCTAATTGTTCTTCAGTTGGAAAGTATTTAAATAGCTCATAGTGATAGTCCGTTAAAATTTTCAAAAATATATTTAAAAATGATGGCATAAATCTAAAAGTGCCCATGAATCACAAGTCTCCCGTTATGTCGGTGCATCTTCCTGATTTGTTAAACATACGTGATTCCACTTTTAGTGTGTGAGTAAAACTGTAATATTCCTGATCAGTTAATGAAGTAGCATTAAATTTTCCAGGCCTCTCTCCTAAATATTTTATGAAGAAGAAAGCATCGCAATTCGATAGGTTATGCAAAAATATTGGGATATAATAGGGATTCTTTATCTTAAAGTTATACTTTAGATGAGTAGCTCTTCGAAATATACCAGTAAGGTGGTTATGATCTCTATACAGGGTGTCTCAAAAAAATGTACTCACCCTTTAACCGTTGCTAACATGCTGTCTTCTTTGTGTTGCACTTGTGAGGTTCGAACCTTTGCGAAGATGATTCTTTAATCACATTTTATCATGTTCGCAAAGGTTCGAACCTCACACCTGCAACACAAAGAAGACAGCATGTTAGCAACGGTTAAAGGGTGAGTACATTTTTTTGAGACACCCTGTATTTATAATTTTTTTTAGTAAATTCTTCTGTAGATACATAAAACCTTGTTGCGTTTTGATATCTTCGAACTTATATATTTTTATATTTTGTTTTAATTATTGATATTATATATTCTCTTTGTTTCTTCTTTTAAGTATTCTACAAAGTTTTACAAAACAAACAAATTCTCTTATTCTACAAACTTTTTAGCATCATCTTCACCGTTATAAATTTCTAATTTCGAATATCGATCTGTCTCACATTTGTTGTAACAACAGAAACAGTTGTTCATATCAGTTGTATGTTCATAGTAGAGCTTGAATTTGAATCTGGACTTCAAGAAGATATTGTCTGCAAAGTTTATTGAAAATCAGTATATTCACAAATGGACGTCTAATCATTTTTTTAATATATTAATTTTTCAAATTATCTTCATCAAATATATTTTTCAGACGAGTATGAACTGCACATTCATTCATACTATTATCTAAAAAATCTTATCTTCTTAACGCCCGCAAGCAATATAGGCAAACGAATTTTTTGTTATGATTATCGGTTTTAATGAAAGGACTTGAATATTTCATCAATATATAATTACTTCTATTCTCATTTGTTATAAACAATAATGGAACAACATCTTTATTTTTAGTTTTTGTTATCCTGAATGGACATCGTTCATTATTCTAATTTAAACTGTGAACGTTTATTGATATTTTATTGTATTCCTTGAATTTGCCGATATCTTTCATTTCTACTGGAAATTTCATGTACACAAAATCTAATTTTTCTGCTTCTGCTTTCAATGTTTTCTTAATTGTTTGACTATTTTTTCAGCAAAAATATTTTGCCACACACCGTTTAAAACACTTATTATCATTAGTTTATATATTGATAAGTTCTTATTTTGGATTTCGAAATTTTGCAGACAATTCAATGAAGCTAAATCCTTGAGTTAGATTAAAGTAGTACCTCCATTAAAGACCACAATCCGTCCCTGAAAGCTGGTCGTTTGAGGGCTATATTATGCACATAGAGCACTAAAAAAACACAAAAACACGGATGTAGCTCGATAAAAACAGGCTACGTACGACCACAACAATGTCTCGAGCGCGACTGAAGTCGGGATGCCGCGTGGGTTCTTTGTCTTGCTGTTCGTTATCCCAAAATTTGTTCGTTACCCAGGACAAACTTTTAGCGAAATTGTTGGTCGTTAAATGATTTTTTCGTAATACTAGGCGTTCGTTAACCGAGGTTCTAAAGTATATTTGACCATCTTTTTGCTAAGAGCTAGTAACTTAGCAATTATCCAATCTGATGAATTTCTAGCAGTGCCTTCAACTTTTTTGATTGTTTCTTGGTATAAGTTTTCGATGTCTATTAACTTCTTAGATACGTTGCTAAATTTTCCAGAGTTAAACCATGCTTCACAGTATTCTTTTTATTTTTAACTCTCACTTTATAACACTGTACCTCTAGATTTAATTACACTTTCATATTATCAAACTTTTGTTTCCTAATATTCGACTTTACTTCCGTTGTGAAATTTTTTATGAAAAAACTTAGATTGATAATTGTTATTTCAGAGAATATGTATTCTAAGCATTTGTCTTTTCTAGCCGTTTTGAGATCTTTCAATTAACATCCATAAATATTTTTGAAGTGTTTCAAACATTTTTCATGGATTTACTTATTCCTCACTTTTTTTTGCACGTCTCACAATAATACTTAGGTTTATTGTCGGACTATGGAACAGATATAACGTTTCGGTTCCAGTTTTTTCTATGTTTTAAAGTCTTCTCGTTTTTTTTAATTCCTTGATGGTGATGTGGCAAACATTGCAAAATACATTTAAGGTTTTACTCGTTTGTATTGTTTTCATTTGAAGTCATTTTCATATTTGGAATTGACAGTCGTCTATTTTTTATATGTCATTAGATTTTTTGTTCTTGAATGCATTTCTACTGTTACACCACGTACATGCATCCAATGATTTTGTATCTATAATTTTTATTATATTAAAGTATTAACTAATATTAAAAACACTGAAAAAATATGAAACGGCTCTTACTTGACCGGTTGTGTGTTAGATCTCACTCCGTTTTCACCTGTAAAGAACGGTGAGCTCTTTTACTGACGTGTTCGCTTTTCACAATCCAGCGGTAACCTGATCTGCTTTTTTACATTACGTAGACTGTTGATTACTTATAACACAGAAATCACACGTATGCACATTCAATTGAAAGAGTCGTTCTCTTCATATTCTTTCATCTTAACAGGGTACGTCATGGCCACTCAATGTGCCCCACAGATGGCTTCAGATCAGAGTCCAGCTGGATTCCTGCACGAAAAGTGAACCCACCCAACTTGTGTGTTTCTTTTGAAAAACTCGAAAGTGTTCTTGGGAGTCTGAGCCCGTAGCTCAACCACAGATAGTGCGAATGCTACCAATACGCTACAAGCACCGTACTATACTTTAGATTTTTTTAGCTATTTCCGCTAACTTTTTCTAAGTTTGAGAATATTTTAGTCGAATTTATACCAATTATACCTGCGTGAAAGAATTATCTTGTTTAATTACATGAAAAAATCATTTTTTTTGTTTATAGGTACGTGAATATATTTTTTTAATTTTTTTATTTTATTATTAATTCAATGTTAATTGTTAATTTCGAGAAAATATGGAATAATTATCTTGTGCATTTACCATTAAAGAAATAATTTTAAAAATCGTTTTGTTATTGTGTATGCAATGTAAACATAGCTAAATTTTAAAGTATTGTTGAAGAAAAATGGGAATGTAGGCTTAGGATTAAACTTGTGTCTGTATTGAGGCGACATGGATGTAAAACTGGTTATGGAAGCCACGTCAGGTGGTGTGGCCTTGGTCAATAACTTGCTTGTGTTTGTATGCCAGTGTAAGGGTATGCTCAAATTGTAATGTCTGTACTTCGTATTTCTTGTTTGCGTTAGCAGTAATTGATATACAGAGGTAGAATCCTGTCCTCCAATTACATGTGCATCTAGATTGGAGCCTATTGGTAATACTGAGAGAGTTGTAGCTAGTGCTATCTTTTGAGTTACTATCTTGAAATTTGAGAATATATTCTTAACATCAATTTCCTTTTTGAACTCCCTATAGCATTCTAATGTTTCATTTAGGCACTATCAAACCTCACGACACTGAAGGTGAAGTCAAGAAACAATCTCGCTGGCTGACCAATCTTGTTACTATAATTTTACTCAAGAACCTAAACTCTGTAGATTCTCCTACACCTGAATACACCAAAGAGGCCTGCAAAGTGGACGGAAGTTTGTGTTTATAACTGAAAAAAGAACCGATTGTAAATTTTTTTCTTAATATTATATGAAATTCTACGCCTGTAAAATGTCTAGAGAGGAGGGCCAGTAATTCTGTTTTGAGCTTTTCTGAGTAAGGTCCAAAATATGGTAAATACAGATAAATTGGTTGAGAGATCGGATGTTGAGAGGTCGAATTTGGTGAAACATTGGTATTTTGAAACTTTTTGTCTAAAAATTTTTCTATTTGGTATTCGTTGAATGAAGATCTAAAACCATTTTGACGGAAAAATTCAGTTAAAACAGAGAACTCTAAATGAAGGAGACTAAAATTTGAGCATATTTTATAAGCACGGGCAAGCACAGTTCTAATGCAATTCAGTTTAAAACGGAACTTGCAATAGCTAAAAAAGCTCATTCCTAGACAAGGAGGAATATTTTTTCGGTAAACGGGCACTTCAAATTCATTCTCTCGTCTAGTTACTAAACAATCAAGAAAAGGTAATTCATTATTCTTTCCACATTCCATGGTGAATCTAATATTTGGATGCTTGCTATTAATAAAATCAAAAAATAATGTTGCATGGGATTCCTCACGGAAGAGCAAAAAAGTGTCGTCTATATAACGACGATAAAATACGGGCTGGAATTCTTTGGGACAAAGTTTTAGCCATTTTCTTTCGTTAAAGCACATAAATATATTTGCAAAGTTTGGGCAAAGGAGTAGACCCTTACAAAATCCCTCAATCTGCTTATAAAATTTGCCATTGAACACAAAGAAGGAATATTTTACCGTAAGGTCTAACAGAGTTTTGAAAAATTTAAGAGAAAGGCCCATAACTAAAGAATTAGGTTCTGTAAAAACTTGTAAAATACATATATCTATAGTTTCCTCTAACGGGATATTACTAA
This sequence comes from Trinorchestia longiramus, assembly GCA_006783055.1. NCBI lineage: Eukaryota > Metazoa > Arthropoda > Malacostraca > Amphipoda > Talitridae > Trinorchestia > Trinorchestia longiramus. The sequence goes on along the minus strand of VCRD01001039.1, from coordinate 167,864 downwards.
AAAGGGTTTTCAATATTAAATGATGCCATAAAAATTTTTATGCGTTACTAATCCTATTTAAACCATTAACTAAAGAATGAGAATTCTCTAACGTAAATTCGTTGCGAGAAATAGGATTTAAGACTGGGACCAAAAATCTGGCGAAAGAAAATCCTGGAGTATTAACAGCAGCAAATATCGGTCTGAACTGAAACATGGTAGAAAAATTGCTTTTATGTATCTTCGGCAAGCCATACAATTTACCAGGCTCCGAACCCGAAACTAACATTTCACTGTAATTATCTGCAGACAACTGTAATGATTCGCATGGCTCCACTACAAGCGAGCCTAACGACGAGGCTAGCTGTTGGGACAGAAGAAGTGAATCCCGTGCGAGGCTAGCTGTCATTAGCCAATGAGCGGTCACGCTCAGGCAGCAGTGCCCAGCCAACTACCCTAGATAATGGGGCTGCTGTGCTCGGCGTGACACATTGGTCCCTCGTGAAATAATTCGGTGAAGTCGTGCTGTTTTTATTTATTTGTCAAAGTGTTTTTATTCAAAAGTGCATTGTGCGTCAAACGTACCTGGGAGGATTTGTGGTCGGTGTCAAGGCCTTGGGGTGTCCCCAAGGCCAAGGTGAGCTATTTTCTCAACCTGTGCTGCTTATACATTTAATTTGCATGTATATGTGCATAATTAGGTGGCCATTTCCTCTATTGTAACGTGTAACTATGTCACACCCTGACCGGGAGGGGGCCACTTCTGGGCGTGCCAGCTCTTCGAGCCGGTTGTCCAAGGCTCCTCTCCCTACACTACCCCAAAGTGACTCCTCTAAACCCAGCACCTCTTCCCCTGCACCTAATTTATCATTACAATCCAGACGTGCTCTACCTGTTCCTAAGTCCTTTCCCCCACTCGTCTCCCCGATTCATCCCTCAATTCCTAACATTACTCCCAGTAATACTAGACGAACTACGTACCGCATTCATTTGAAGACACTTGACCTTAACAAACGAACTGATAGACAACAAATATTTGAAGTGACCTTTCGTGACTTAGACGCTCCAATAATCCGACTGACGAAGACTAGAACTGGCTGCTACGCTGTGACTGATGACGCGACAACAATTGACAGACTGACATCTAATGAAGCTACAGAAGCATTTGAAAAAATCAATCTCATTCCTATCGAGCCCCCAGACATTCGTGCAAAAAGAACTGTTTACGTCAGGCAAATGGATCCAGACATAATGAAGGACAGTGCAGACATAATAGGAACTTTTATAATCCTTGTGAATGAGCGGCTTAAGGGGATTAAAGTTATAGAAATAAAAGACTATACTCACATTATGAAAATAGTGACGCCCAACACAGAGACTGCTGAAAGAATATTACGAAAAGGTTTTAACCTGAGCTATACTAAAATCTCACCCCAACAATGCGAACTAGAAAAATGCACGCACTAACAAATTTGTTACAAATGCTACAAATTTGAGGATTATCCGACGCATCCGTGCACAGCAAAAACACAGTACTGTTCTGAATGTGCATCACAGGAACATACGTATCAACAATGCACAAACACTTTTAAAAATTGTCTCAACTGTCAAGGACTACACAGAACACTAGCGGCCGGATGTACCTACAGGAAGACAATTATTAATCAGAAACGGGATGACGAACAGAAACAAAAAGAACAACAAACTCACAACACCTATACAGAAATTGCAAAACATGCCATTCAACAGACAAAATCACCACAGCTTGCACTAACACTGACCAATCAGACTCACCTCAAACTTACAGCTCTAATTCTTGAAGCTCAGATAGCTGCACTTGACCAAACTCAGAAATTCGGAGACATACTCTCAAAATCTCTCAAAACAAATTTTGACATAGATACGACATTTCCCGACAGAGACTAAGCAGCAATCTTTAATTTTTATTACGATAAAACAGGCATACAGCAATCGCACAGCAAGCAAGCACTTTCACAAGAAACACAAAAATCACATGAAGCATATAAACCACAAAAACCACTTAAGCCACAAGAACAACAGTCACTTTAATCACTTGACATTTCAATGGACTATAACCCCCAAGAATCCCACGTACCTAGCAATAAAAGATGAACTAGCAACGAAATAGAGAACTCAACCGTACTTGTTGATAATAAATATACGCTGCCAATAAAACTCTACTGGAATATTAACCCTTTAGCGACCAATTTGTTTTTCTAGTTTCTACATTTAAGCTCACAAAGACCATCTGTACACTGATGCAATGAAGCAAGCTGAAAGCCAGACAGCCAAAAGAACGACGCTGTAACATGCCGAAGCGTTCAAACCTAGTAGCATATATAACACTCCTACTGTTGCGTTTTACGCGTACTTATTTACACTGATATCATAATACACGTATATTACATATAGTTACAATTATTAATGGAGGGTGAGACTGAGGATATTAGGGTATTTTAAGCCTGGGTGACTGTTGTTTCTTAGATGAAGATTGCTGAAGAATTATAAGTTTTAAGGTTGTATCTATGTTTTCGTAGATTTGTTTTTCTTTGATGCTGTATGAACTGTGAAATGTCTTTTAAATGCGAGAAATTCTTCTTCATATATGATATTTATTTTAGTACGTGTGAATACTGCCCTACCTCGTATTATGTAGTCCAACATAGTCTGAGATTTAGGATTTTCTATGGAAAGTTTTAGTCCTCTGTCTCTAGGTTTCGAGAATTGCGTTTCGTACCAGTGTTTACTTGGGGTCTCCGGTATGGGGGTCATCATCGTTAACCCTTTGGCGACCAAGTGGACTATTCGGTCGCCTTTCACGGTCTTTGGGAGAATTGTTCTAATAATTAAACAGTGAGCAATATGAGGTTGCTACTAGGTTTGAACGCTTCGGCATGTTACAGCGTCGTTCTTTTGGCTGCCTGGCTCTCAGCATGCTTCATTGCATCAGTGTACAGACAGTCTTTGTGAGCTTAAATGTAAAAACTAGAAAAACAAATTGGTCGCTAAAGGGTTAAAAGAAAATTTAACATACATCACAGTAAAACGTGGTAACGGGAGGAGTGAAAATAGGGAAAATGAAATGAGAATGCATGAATACATTGCACGCTTATTTCATCCTTGATTTACGTAAATTATTACGATCTCCCTTCCATACGTTCAAACCACTTCCCTAGAATAGAATATAGAATGAAATATATCAACAAGAACGAGCCGTTTGGTACATTCTTGGGTTGCAACCCAAATTCCATGCCGTCTATTGCAAAGCCATTAATGACGCACATGCATCTCAATTAGATATAGATATATCAATTACGTGTGTATACCTTAACCACTCACAAGTATTTAGGTCATGCAAACGTACTGTAAACATACATACACAGGCCCAGAGTTAAAAAGGATATAGGATTGGTTCTTTAGAGAATTATTGGCTCTACTTCCACAATTTATCGAGACGATTTTTGAACGTGCTCACAGTGCCAGCAGAAACTATCAAGTTGTCCAGAAAGTTCGTGCCGATTCTTAGTAGTTCATCTTTCGACTTATTTTAGAACATGTTTGAGCCAAGAGAATAGGATTTGACTACGCTTCTATTTAGAGAACAGTTTAATCTATCTTTTCATGGAAGAAGATTTACGATCCTATGACTTGTGTTAATTCTGTAATACTTTAAAATGTTAGATAAAAAGATTTATATTCGGCACTTAATGCTTGTCTTTTTTCATAAAGAGAAAAATGCCTCACAAGCAACCAAAGAAATATGCACAGTTTACGGTAATGATTCTGTAACCGAAAGAACTGTACGGAAATGGTTTGCAAAGTTTCGAGCTGGAGATTGTAGCCTTATTGATAAAGAACGATCAGGCAGACCATCCACCACAGATGACGACCAAATCAAGTCATTAAATGAAAATTACCCACATTCCACAACCCGAGAATTGGCAGAAAGCGTCAACCTATCAAAATCCACCGTTCATGATCATCTGGTCAAGCTTGGGTTCACAAATCGCTACGATGTTTTGGTGCCACATGTGTTGAGTGAGAGGAATCTTTTGGATTGCGTTTCCATTTGTGATCTGCTTAATAAACGGAATGAAACTGTGCCTTTTTAAAAGCATATTGTGACCGGGGATGGGAAATGAATTATCTACCGAAATGTTTAGAGAAAGCGACCCTGGAGTAGTCGAAATGAGCCACCCTTAGCTATCCCAAAAGCGGATCTTCACCCTAAAAAAGTTATGCTTTGTGTCTGGTGGGATTGGAAGGGAATTCTGTACTATGAGCTTGTCCCAAGTAACCAGATTATTAATTTTTTAAAAATACTGCTTGCAACTAGATGAATTAAAAGCAGCAATTCAAGAAAAACCTTCTGAATTGACCAACAGGATAGGTGTTGTGTTTCAACATGTTGATGCAAGACCACACGCTTCTTTGCAAACCAGACAAAAATTGCTGCAATTCGGCTGGGATGTGTTAACTCACCTTCCATGTTCACCAGATATTGCTCTTTCAGATTTCCACCTACTCATGACTTTGTCGAATAGTCTTAATGGTAAAAATTTCAATTCTTTGGATGACATAAGACGATACCTTGATGAATTCTTTGCCATAAAAAACCTCAATTCTCGGAAAAAGGTATTTTCAAGTTAGAGGATGGATGGAGACGTATTGTGTAACAAAATAGTTATATTTGGTTGATTAAAAATGTAATAACAAATATTTGTTGACCTTTTTCTTTCCCTTAAAAATCAGCACGAACTTTCCGGACAACCCAATATATCATATGGTAGCTGATTCCAGGTTCTGGTAATTTTTACTGGAAAGAAGTTTAGAGCCAGGAATGCCGTATATGTTTTTTTTATTAGTTTGTGGCCATTATTTCCAACTCGCACGTTATCGTCTCTGACAAAAAAGTCCTTGTGGGGTAACATCATTGCAGCCATCGAGATATTTTTAATCCCGAAGAATTGTCCTCACAGTTTGCTTTGTTTTAAGGAGATAAGCTCAAGCTGCTAGAGACGCCTTTCGCAGATGGAATTACGAAGTGCAGAAATCATCTTCATTCCTTTACGCCAAATAATTTGCATTTTATTATTGTGTCTTCGTAGGATAGGAGACCACAGTTGCACTGTATATTTCAGATGTGGTCGCACTAACGCTTTATAGAGTGATTAGATAATGTATATTTATCTTGCATTCAAAGTTGAGGATTTTACTCGCACTTCTGACGGTTTTTCTCACTCGTCATGTTGTAGAATTTCAGTGATAATGATCCCTAAATCTTTTTGTAGCTGTACTGCTTTAATAGGTGTGCTATCCATCGTATGTTGGGAACACCGATTATTAGCACCAACGTGCGTGACTGAACATTTGTCATGACGTTGAAGCTCATTTGCCACGTCTCAGTCTATTGAAGTAGACGATTGAGGTATGATTCAAAAGTCATTCTGTCTCTTTCGATGTCTCTGTGACAAAGTTCCGTGTCGTCCTGGAATTTGTTGATTTGACTGATGTTCCTGACGTCAAGATGGTTGATATAGATAATGAAGATGAGCGGGTCTAAAACACTTCCTTGTGGGACTCATGATGTTACAGGCGTCAGATCACTTATTTAGTCATGAACCATCACTCATTGAGTGCCACCAGAGAGCCAGTTTCGCAATCATCGGGTCAAGTTTGTTTGTATGGGTTCAGGAGGATGAGTTAATTTTCTACCTCTTGTATTGTGAATGTGCAGTTCGTCAGGATTTTTTCGGGGTTTAAGGCGTGAAGTTGGTGAATTTCAGTTAAGTGTTCACAGGTGAACACATAAGTGAATTACGTACTTAGAATTTTGACTTTGATTCTGTTGTTTATTCGAATTGAGTCATCAAGGTCGACTAGTGGTCTAATAGTTTCTCTTTTGAGCGCCTCATTTACGTATTTATAGAAGCTTTTTGGGTTGCTTTTACTTGTACTGCCAGTCTAATGTCTTTATTCCATTTTTTTGCATGTCTTATCATTTGTTTAAAGACTTTATGGGTGCGTACTTGTTTTTGACGATAAGGTTCTGTTTGGTTTCTTTTAAATCTTTTGCATGACTGTTCAGGACTGTTTCATTAGGAATGAAATATGCATGCAATGTGTTTATGCATACTTTCCACAAATCAGACATAAAATATCGATTAATGAATTAATAGTTTGTTATAATGCCGTATGAAGTTATAAGTGCCTAACAGTACCATGCACTGTTTTTTGCATTTCAATCTCTTTTTGTATGTCATATCGTTTGTTTAAAGACTTTACATGTGAGTACATGTTTTCGATGATAGGGTTCTGTTTGGTATCTTTAAACATTTTGTATGACTGCTGTCTGGAATTTATAAGACGCTTTATTTATTGTGAAAACCGAGGAGAGTTAGTGATTGATCTCATTCGCTCTGTTGAAATGAAGTGCTCTGCAACGGTAGTGATTTTTTCTTTTGGTTTCATGAAGCATTCCTATGCATTTTTGTTCCTCATTAGTGTTTCGCAGTCAGAACTACTAAGCTCCTCTTTCTTCAATTCGACGTTTGTCTGTTTGTTGTTTAGGGAGTTTCTGAGTTGAGTCCTATTATAAAGGACATGGAATTGAAGTACAAAGTCTATCATATAATGATCACTGACCTTGTCCATAACATCTAATCCAATTATTCTGAGGTCAAAGGTTGTCATGACGAGGTGTAGGATATTGTTGTGTACAGTCGATTTGTTGATATGCTGTTGTAGGGAATTTTCATTTATCATACCAATAAACTTAGATTCAAGTGCTTGATATTGAAGAGTAGTCCAGGACATACAAGGCAGATTGACGTCCTCCATGATTAAGGCTTCACAAAAAGTATTTAGAATATTTGCAAGGAAACTGTAGAGTATATTCTGATCGGTTCTTGTACAGGTTGGGCTTCAATATACGAGTACAATTTTGATGTTTTTTGCTTTGGATGGATGGGGAAATGAAGTATTTCTATGTTTCTGTTACTTGCTTGATTTTAAATTGTGATTGCAGCGTTTCCTTCATTTAAATAATTGAGCCATCATCTTTGTTACTGAGCGAGGACGTGTCGACATTGTGGTAGACGTATCTTTTCAATGAGATTTTGGCTAGGCTATGTCTTGAATTTAAATCCTGCCTCGTATCAATGACAGCAATGATATCATGTGATAAGGTTACCGCAATGGTTTGTATTTCGTGAATTTTTGGCTCGATACTTTGTACGTTGCCAACTATGTATTATCTTCAGCTGTCCAATATTTTGGTCGATCTTTTCGTTTTGAGTTTGTTCCCCTTGACTGGGTACATCGTTATTTTCATCTGCCACTTTGTTTGGCTAATTTACGTTATTTACTAATTTACGATTTTTCACTGATGGCTGCATTCCGTCCAGATATGCGTTTGCTCCTGTTGCATTCATTTCATAGTCGTAATGGTGGTGTGGTAGCACATTTTTATATAGTTCTCTCCAACATGGTTTCTAATAGTTGAAAGTTATGTGGCTTTGCAAGTGTGTCTTGCAGCGGCAGAGTTGCGTGTTGCACAGATAAGTCAAAGAACCGCCGCTTGTATGTACGTCGTGACGCTCGTATCTACGTCGTGACGCTCGTATGAATGTTGTGACACTCGAATTTTATGTTGTGATACTCGTATGTACGTTCTGCCGCTCGTATGTACTTTGTAACGCTCGAATGTATGTCCTGACATGCGTATGTACGTCGTTACGCGCGTATGTATGACGTGATGTTGAAGTTTGTGTGAATACAAACTCGAAGATAAATCATACAGAAATGAAAGAAGTATGTTTGTTATTTACTATAATTACGTATAAATAAAGTATTTTTTTATTTTAAATACTGTGGTAGTAACTTTTACTATTGTAATTCGTTTAATTATCCTTATTAACACTCAATACAAACATCATTTTCGTCATTAATATCATCATTCCTTTGTTCGATTTATTTGAAATGACGAAAAAATTAACATTTTTATTGCTATATTTGTATTGCATAGTTTACTATCGTTGTAACGGTAACAAAATTTTTTCTTTTAGCAGCCTGAAGCCATAAAAATTAATTCTTTTCGAAAAAGTGAAGGAAACAAAACAATATTTTGTCTGAAGTTTTGAGAGTCATTTATTGACATGACAAAATTCATCATTCACCTCATTTCAAGATAATAAACTAAAAAGAAGTACATCGACGAATAAAACAGCTGTACAAAAAATATCAACGCCTACTAGTCTACAGAAAGAAAGGAACGTTCAATCAAGTAAGAGACTGAATTTGTAAGTAAATTGCCATTATTCCATTAGAAGGTAATGAGTGAAGTTTGTTTATGAGCAGGAATGCTTGTTCTGGGTGGTGTATGTTTACAGCACCAAGATACAAAAACATCTTGTGGTAGCACCCATTGGTAGCAGCACCTAGTGGCTGCAGGATCTTGACGCAGCAATTCCTAGCGGTAGCAGCTGTTAAAAGTAGCATCATCTAGTGGTAGCAGGACCTAGATAGAGCAATACCTAGTGGTAGCAGCTATTAATGGTAGTAGCACCTATTGGTATCAGCACCTAGATACAGCAATACCTTGTGGTAGCAGCACCTAGTGGTAGCTGCACCTAGATACAACAATACCTAGTGGTAGCAACACCTAAGGAGAGCAGCCATTAGATACAGCAATAGCTAGTGGTAGCAGAGCCTAGTGGCAGCAGTATCTAAATACAGCAATACCTAGTGGTATCAGCAGCTTGGTCGTCTGGTAGGCAAAGCTGCTTGCGAGCAGGAAGACCCGGGTTCGAATCCTGCTGCCGACATGGTTGACGCGGCTAGAAATGCGGCATGGGACTTGGGTAAACAACCGAATAATTATCGAAGTAATTATCCGACCCATGAATGGGCCAGAAGGTTCGTTCCTATAACCTCATTCTATTCTATTCTTCTATTCTATTCTAAAAACACCTAATGGTGGCAGCACCTAGTGGTAGCAGCACTTAATGGTAGCATCACCTATTGGTAGCAGCATCTAAATAGAGCAATACTTAGTGGTAGTAGCACCTTGTAGTAGGAACACCTAAGGAAAAGAATACCTAGAGGCAGCAGTAGCAGCCTGACTGAGGCCCCACCGCGTAGTACCGGCTGCTGCAGGAGGTCTTGACAGAGCCGTACTTGTCGCAGTCGCCCTGCACAAGTTTAGTCAAATTCAAAGTTCTTGCATAAATCAAAAATTAACACAAGTGTGAAGACATACATGCAAATATTTTTAGTGTACCATATGAACAACACTGTAATATTAAAACTTATCTATATGGCATGGATTCCTATAAACTTAGCAGTAGTATTCAATAGGCGGACCGCTGTCCAAATTTGGACTTCACAGTGCAACTCTTTGGATCCCTTAAATTAATGAAACATTTCTGGACATCGGTAATTTGGTGACACTTGTAAGCAAGTAATATCTACCTTCTCAATTAGGCAGTATTTTACATTAACAGATACGCCTTTTTACCCCAGTTTCTCTATCACTTGTGAATTTTTTTCATCAGGTAGAAAATATTTTTTCTCTATCGTCCATTCCATGTTTTATTATTATTATTAGGGGTGACTAACTTCTAATTTGAACTTTAGAAACATATTTTGGAGATCAAAATGTGTGTACGTGCAATTTAAAATAAATTGTGTGCTAATACCGGATTCATAAGCCCACATATTAAGCCAAGACTATCCCCCGGACCATTGGCATGTAGGAAATTGTGTTGCTGGAACTTCTCCAAGAGTAACCAAGTACCTCTGCTATGAAGTATCAATAATACACAAACTACTCTGTATGAAAGTGTGACCCTGTGTCTGTATACTAAGTATACTACACACAATAATACAATCAGTCTACATTACACTATGCCCTTAGCATGCAACACAGTGTAAACATCACTCAGTTTATTCAACACAAGACATTGAATATAATTATCTTACCTCACTAAAAGGGAATGTAACGCGACATCTTCCAGAGCAGCTCTGCCTTTTTCCTGTGAAAACGCAAAAAATCATGTAATGAAATTTACACAGAACTGAATTATCTTAAGAACTTGGCTCTGATGTAGAGACTGAACATCTAAAAAGAATCCAGGGTAGTAATTCTTCTCTTCTTGTCGGGGATCTTGATGTAGATAACTGAAGTTACTGGTAACTATAGAGGTTACTTCGATTGTACTGTGACGGGTAAATGGGGTATTTGTTAATTCTAGGGGTTATTGATAATTCTAGAGGTTACCTCAATACTATTAAGGGTGGTAACAAGGGTTACTGATGACTTTATGGGTTACCTCAATGCTACTGAGGATGGTAAATGGGGTTACTGTTCTTTAAGGGTTACCTCAATGCTACTGAGGTGGGTAACTGGAGTTTGCACTGAGGCTACCTCAACAGTACTGAGGTGGGTTATTGGGGTTACTTGTTAACGCAAGGGTTACAAGTGAGGTTTAATGAGGTTTCTATGGTTACTTCGTCTCTCACATTTCTTACAAAGATTGAACTAAAATTGTGAAATTCTTATATCCAATACACGGAAGCTTCAAGCTACTGCTGAAGTTAAGCATATTTTACGAAAGTACTGAAGGCGCTTGCAAGCTTTGAGAAATCCAGAGTTTCGGTGGCGGTGACCAAAGTAGTACCAGACAGTGATCGCTTGAGTATGATTTAAACTTCTTACTGGGAATACATTGCAAATTAACTGCATATGCAGCCTCATGAATTGCGCCCACGGTATTAAAAAGATCGAAAGCAAAAAAGCAGTTAGCTGCAGGTTTAGTTCTCGTTGCAAATTAGGTATGTCTAAATACAAATTTAGCATCAGTAAATACAATTTTTCTGTGCACTAATATAATTCTCCATATGTGAATTTAAATTTAACACAAATAAATCCAAATATAGCATCAATAAATACAATTTTACTGTGCTCTAATACAACTGACATGAATGAATACCTATTCTACATAACTAAAAATGGAGTTCTCGTGCCAAAGCAGAATTTAGCATGAGTGAATTTAAATTTAGTAAAACTAAATCTCAATTTCACATAACTTTCTATACATACAAATTTAGAAGGACTATATACACACTTCAAATCGAATTACTACATTTGATATTTTCTATCTTTTTGAATGTTGCTTCGTTCTACTCTGAACACATCATATTCAAAAAATGACTCGAAACTTTTATTACTGTCCGTCGAAGAAGATCTTCCTAGTTCTTTTTTGTTTTACTAGGGGAAAAGCTTTCATTATTTGTACGTTTTCCTGGGGTAGAGACGGAAACTCAGCCAAACTTTACCTCAGACCCAAAAAGTAAGTGTTAATGAGTGGGGTTTTGTAATGTGCATATTCTACATACATGTTCCGGCACCGTGCATGGAAGCATCCTACAATGCTGCCACTCACCAGCAGTTCCAAAGTCGATCTTGTCGAAGGAAGATGCTGAAGCTCGGACACTTTCCTGGAGTGAAAATATATCCATATTATTAGTTTAGGATGAAATACCAGTAACCTAAATCTGGGTTTGGTTACATAGGTGCATGTAATATTCAAACATTTCTCATTCAGACGTTTGTTGATATATCTTTATAAGGAGATTTTCTTATAAAATGAAAAACTGGTTTAGTAGTAGTTGATCATATTTAAAAGGTTCTGTAAACTTTTCATGTTTAATTGATTTTTTGTTAGTTTTAACCTTCAACGTTCTCAAACCAATAATAGGTTAGACTTCGTTCCCTATCGTACTGTACGCACGAGTAATAACTTATTTCAGATGTGTGTGTTGCAGCGGAGGATGTTATGCATGAATAATAGATAGATAAAACCGTTGTATAAATGACATATATTTTTGCACATTTGTAGTTTTATGGTGAAAATTGAAATAAAGTAAAAGTACTATGAAGTAACAGTAAAATCAAATTAATGGGTTAAATGGCAACATCAATTAAAACCAGATTCCATTTTCAAAATGTACATAAAATACAATTTTGTTGTGCATTGTTTAATACATTTCGTAAACAAATTTTTCATTCTCTACACTACTTCTCTATTATTAAGTGTACATATGTGTAAATTAATTTTGCAATCCCCAGTTTACCTAAAAACCTCACCTCTAACACATCAGAGAAGGAGATCTCGGCGCAGGCCACGGCCACCAGCAGCAGCAGGCATATCAGAGATGTCTTCATCATTACTTCCTGAAGTCTTGGAACAGCTGAAAAATAAACATTTTCATTAATTCAGGCTGCAAAATAACAACCATTACCATTAATCGAGGCTTCCAAATACCAGCCATTTCCAATCATTAGGTCTACAAATTAGCAACCATTTTCATTAATTCGGGTTTCGCACTGAAGTGTATCCAGATCATTTTACTTTGTTTACCACGACTGACTGGTGTTAAAACTTTAAAACTTGACAGTTGACAGTACATATTGTAAACTCCATGACATACAAAAGATATGTTACAGTAACTGGAACATTGTGGTGTTATATAAGCTCACTGCAACTTCTGACCTCATGACACAACAAATCTACCTTACAGGTTCTGGAAACTCGAAACCCACCTGAACAAAAATAGGCGTGCGTTAAACATAAGAGGAGAAGCTGTTGTGCTTCACGTAGCTCCGAGCTGCAGCTTTTATAGCTGTTAGAATTTTTGTGTGGGATGTAAATTCCACCTGCATGCTGCAGGTGATGTACAGCTGCAGGTGAAATAGAGCTAATGATAAATTGCATCTGTGTATAGCGAATACAAGTTATCAACGGTAGCTTGCCAGCTACAACTGGCCCAGCTCATTGAGGCACGACATAACAGAGATATGAGCTTCATGCGAGGCTGATAATACGGTTTTTCGAATGGAGTCTCCTCAAAGTCACGCATGGAAGGTGCTTTGTTCGATCCAATGGAGGAATTTGTGAGTCCGTTGTATTCAAACTCACTAATCAGATACCAGCTGATACACGCGTATACTGAAAGCAAAAAATTACATGGAAGCTTAGTTAAAAAATATATATCAACGTCCATGATCAAGGAAGAACCTTGAGGTTGCAATCGGAATTTTCCTTGATAATTTTGTATCGCAACAGCTGTGTTTTGTGCGCCACAGCTTTTGTTTCAAAAAGTTAGAGAAGTATCCTTTTATTTCATAGTCATTTTTTTCTGATGGCCAGCCATACAGTACACTTATTTAGACTGTCATATTTGTAAAGCTGTCAAGTTAGCAGGATTTTTTGTCATGATGTCACGTTAGCAAGAAATCGTGTTTTGTCAGGATGTCACGTTAACGGAAAATTGCGTTCATGTCAAGATGTCAAGTTAGCGGAAAATAGTGAATAAGAAAACAAGCCTTGTCTGAGTTTCAGGGGTTTTCAAATGTGTTCCACTTTTTCAAGCACTAATCAAACTTTGGTAACTTCAATCCACTTCAGCACGCTAAAATTTATTTAAAATTTAATTTTTTATTTTAATTTGAAGTTCTAATCATTTTATATAGGGTAGTGTAATACTTATACTACATCACCAGCTTGGTCGACTGGTGAGCGAATCTGCTTGCGAGCGGGAAGACCCGGGTTCGAATCCTGCTGCCGACATGGTTGACGCAGCTAGAAATACGGCATGGGACTTGGGTAAACAACCGAATAATTATCGAAGTAATTATCCAACCCAAGAATGGGCCAGAAGGTTCGTTCCTATAGCCTCATTCTATTCTATTCTACTATTCTATTCTTATAATGAGTTAAATCCTAAATGCTGAATTCATTGTGTTCCAAAACCTAATTTGGTTCATTTAAGTGTAGAAGCCAGACGTAGAAAGTTATATAGCGATTTGTCAATTATTCCAGAAGCGCTGGTCAATTACAATGTATGTATTATAGTGTGGTCCTTATTTATTTTTTCATACATTTAAAGGGGTTTGATGTTTTAAAACGAGCATTAGAAACACCTTGGACCTATTGAATTTATGAAAAAATAAATAACTCCCTCCTTAATATACAGGGTACATAAAAATGCATACACACTTCAAGGAATTAAAGTTATACAAACCATTGAAAGCGAAATTCATTTCCACATTACGATATTAACACAACTTTACTCTGGCCTCTGCAATTACAAGAAATAGTCAGAATGTTGATGATTATCTTGCAGACATTTATGCGTCCGGTGAACCACTGCTTGGGCAACATTAATCAATATGCCTAGTGGAATTGCAGCACATGCATTCTCAATTTCGTGTGTAAGGGCTTCACTATTGTCGATTGTATGCAGTATACGACATATTTAAAAGTCTCGTACGTAAAAGTCTGCAGGTGTCTAATCCAGGCCTACCACTTGTGGAAAACACTCGTAAAACGGAATTCTTGGATCCTGATACTTGTTTTAATTACATGAAATAATCTTGGGATAGAACATTTCCACTGAGCCTACATAAAAAAACACATTATTCTCATACTGTTCACTTATGTTCCACGTACACACTGTGCAGTAGACTTTTTCATGACGGTAGTAAACTTTTTTTATCGGACTCTGTAATTATGATACAAAACAGATGATTATAACTGTGATTCTTGTTTAACTTTGATTTATGAGACCATACCGAAAACCACCCCATTGCCCTCCCCAAAACTCATTATGCAGTTTGATTTTAAACTTTCATCAATTCTTCTTCTCGTAAGCTCGTAAGCTGTTAACTGTCGCTACAATGTACATTCAAATTAGAATTAACACTAAAAAATACTTTGCTTCAATCGTCTTCTTACCTAGACGATTGGTAGTAGTAGATTAGATAGATTAGTTCTATGAAATGTGAGGTCATTTTGGGCAGCTATGACTGTAGCAATCGTTTGGATGAAGAGCTTGTGCGACAGATGCTTGTCCACCTTTTCTCGCCATCTCTATTAATTCCTGTAGTGATGAGTTTTGTCTGTAATTTTTGTGACACTGACGACCCTAGGTAATAGCAAGGTTGTGTTCATTAATTGTAATCGTAATTTCAGGTCTGTGTAGAAATAATAGCTAAGCAGTAAGTCAGGCCTGGTTGGCAAAATATCGGTCGGTAGTGTAGGAAGAACATGAAAGAATTAGGTTGTGTCGTCTGCTTGCTTGCTCGCTCGGGTAAAACTGGGCTTACAAGAAAGCAGGGCGCCCATTTGCAGAGATCAGCGAAAAAACCGGAATTGTCACAAAAATTGCAATAATGTAGCCTTTTTTCATTAGAATCTGACGTCTTTAAACTTTACATGTGATGGAAAGTTTTTGTGAACGTTGGGGGTCGCAAGTGTAGCCAAACTCTCCAGTAGGGGGAGGGAAACATTTATTCGTTCATGTTAAAACTTGTTATTCATTAAATATTTGATGAATAACAATGGGATATGCCAATTCTATATATGAACACAAATGCATGAACTAAACATGAAATATATAAACGAATAAATTATAACGAATAAACGAACGAACGAATAAATTATAGTAAATAATGAATTTATACACCAATTCGTATATTTAGTTGTAAAAAATCATTCTTGCAGAACAAAATTCTGATTTTGATGACACGAAACACGGATTGGATGAAGGTTTTGTCACTAGAACTTTCTAGTTTGTTCCAATAATCGTTGTCAGTAGTCACCTTGAGATGTCAAAATACTAACTGGTTCATTAAAGACTAAGAAACCATACAGTAGAATAGAATAGAATAGAATAGAATGAGGCAATAGGAACGAACCTTCTCGCCCATTCATGGGTCGGATAGTTACTTCGATAATTATTCGGTTGTTCACCCAAGTCCCATGCCGTATTTCTAGCCGCATCAACCATGTCGGCAGCGGGATTCGAACCCGGGTCTTTTCGCTCGCCAGCAGATTCACTCACCAGTCGACCAAGCTGGTGATAATTGTAATGTAATGTCATAATAATTGTCATAATAATTGTGTAATGTCATAATAATTGTGTTAGGTGGATAACTCACAAATTTGGTGAAAACTTTGTTTATTTAATGGGGAAAAGCTTGCTATAGTTACAGAAAATATTGCAGTAGCTTCAAATTTCATTTTCTACTATTGCTTCATTTATTCAGAGGTACATAATATTAGGAACTGTTGAATACAAAATAAGATCTGGCGCACCACGCAACATTTCCCCTTGATCCTTCAGAAAAATTAAACGACGAAATTAAATGACGTCCCGATCACCAGAAAAGAGTTAAACGAAGATTCACTAGCTCCAGGGACTAGTGTTTCACTAGGAACGATAGGCAAAGAACTCCATAGAGATTAAATGAAGTCACGTACTCCTAGAAAAACTCCACTGTTGACTAGAAGGCGCAAAAATGCCCACCTAAAATTTATTTCTCAACAAAAAAATATCCCCGATATATTCAAGGATAAATTTCTATGGACAGACGAGTCTAAAATTGAATTTTTTGGATGAAATTCACTAAGCCACGTTTGGAGAAGAGATGTTACAGCCTACGTGCCGCAGAACACAATTCCTACTGTTAAGTTTTTAAGTGGTAACATCATGGTGAGGTGTTTTTCCGCCAATGGCACTGGTAATTTACATGTGAAAGGCCGTTAATGAATACAGAGGTGTATCAAAATATTTATAACAATAATGTACGGGATTCTGCAGGAAAGCTTTAGCTCCATGAACAGTGAGTTTTACAACAGGATGACCCTAAGCACACGGTGAAGTCTACCAAAAAATGGATTATAAATCACAATTTAAAACTACTAGAATGGCCAAACCAGTCTCCAAACTTTAACCCTATTGAAACTTTGTGGTGTTCTTTGAAAATTAAAATCCATTTAAGAGCTCAAACGAGCATTCTAGATTTCAAGGATAATTGTAAAGAGAAATAGGGAAAAATTCCTACAGAAACACGTAAATCATTAAGAACTACAGAAAAAAGTGATTGAAGTGCTGAATAATAATTTTGTTGTGAGATATTAAATTTGAATTGCCTATTATTTATGTTCTGTAAGAATGCTTTCTTCACCCCTAAATATTCATAACTGAATATAAATTCCATATATACAACAATTTATCCGTTTCTTTTACATATTTTTAGTTTATGCCTGTGTGTACAACTATAGTATCGGTACATACTATTTTTGTTGATTAGAAATTTATTAAATAAAAATTCTTAACATATAAAAATATCCGTTCCCCTACTGCCTATACGAGTACGCGGCTTCCCAGTTGATCATTGTAAAAACTGGAAAATGTCTCCCGATACTGAAACTAGCAAGACCATACAAAACTTATTAAAAATGGCTGTGAAAGAAAACTATATATCAGAAGTTATAGCAAGACTATTGTATGTTTTATTCAACAACACCTTAGTTGAAAGTTGTCGTGATAGAAAGGACACAAATAATTTCTTTAAGGAAAATCTTTGGATTTTGACACTAACGCAATTCTTAATTCCACGAGACTCTAAGTTACTTGGAAAGAGTTCAGTGAATGTACAATGATTTACTCGTATCAATTAGTGTTTCTGACTTGACCAGGAAGTTCATTTACGCATGTATTTATTTACTAGCATTGTATGAAAATAAGTAAGTTGGTAATCATTAACAATTTTATTTCAATTCTTTTACTTCCAATTTACGAGTTTTTCTTGGAGAAAAACTAAAAAGAAAATACACTTATTGCAATTTCAGAGTATCAGATCAGAATTTCAGACCATAAAAGGTATTACGTATTAGTGGAACCAAATCCAGATACACATTGACACAGACTTCACGGAATGGCAACTAATAATTTCCTTACAGTATTACTCTAACAAACAACTAAATCATAAATTTCACACGACTATCCTCTGCTTAGAAAGTTGATCACAAGTTATTTAAGACTAAAAGGTATAATACTATAACTTAACGATAAATCTTACGGAAACTACAGAATGGTGTAAACTCCTAGTGTACACTGTACAAATCACAACAAGCACGACGGTTGGTAGCAGTACCGAGAGCTGCCTTCACTAAGCAAAGTGTTTGTACAAAATTAACTTATCATAGGTATGCTTGAATAGAAAGATGCGATAACCATGCCAACATAGTTAATAGGCTAGTTGGAGTGCACTGTGCTGCTATTCCTACAATCCGACCTACTGCAAACTGATTAACTGATTGTAAAGTACAATTAGACGTCGTGAATGTCCACACCAGGTGCAGGAGTTCGCGCCTAGCATCTATCTCGTATTAATCATCTGATAACTCAGTCAAGCAACTTGATATGCTTCTCTAGTCGGAGGATCTCGAGTGTTGTAACAATCTCATGGCGGCGTATTAACTCCTCTGGCCTACGGATGCAGACGGCGATGTGGGACTCTTCGATTCGGTAAGAGTCTGATATACCGGCCATCCAGACCTGGTTCGACAGCAGTATGGGAAACCGGAGGACTGACGCATTTTCTAGGTGGGTTGCAGAGGCAATTAGTGCAGTGTCGTCAGTTTGAAGAGGTTATACATCAATATTGGTATGATGTCCACCACTCCTTCCCGTCAAATGAATATGAAGAGTTGCAAAGGGTTCTCGTATCTGGGTTGTATCTTTTCTTGTAGAAATAATACGTTATGTACAGTAAAGGGAAAATGGATAATTTAATTCTGAACATTACTAATAATTGCTAATCTAAAATTGCTAAGATGCCTAACTGGTATATATGAACTCGTAATTTAGAATTTCTAGCAGTGTGTCCTACTGGTGAATATTAACTAAAAGTTATGAATACTTGACGTTATACTAGCTAGGATAAAGAGTTCTTTACTTTCCTATCGAAGAAACCTTTCTGTTTATAATTTTATTTCTTTTTTCTAAGTCGCTTGATACATGATACAAATCCGTCATGGCAAGATTAGTCTTTCCGTAGCTATAGAAAAAACCTAACTGTAGATTTGGTTACAGCCTTCGAACTTCATTTCCGTGGATGCCAGTGGGTTCGACCTGGCGTAGCGCTACAGATGTAATTACGCGTCGATTACTCTTGGACACGTTCCATCTAGATTCCACGCTTCATCGTTTCCACTAATAAATTCTCACTGCTATAAAAAATTATACTGAACTAGATTTTTTCATGCCCCCTCCTTACTGGTCATTTTCTAAAGGGTTATTCTAAGAATTTTTCTAGCGATTCTTCCATAGCACAACTTCAATAACACGAATAGCGTTGTCCTGTGGCGCACAAAGTGAGATAACGAAACCTAACATCTGCCGTCCAAAGCTGGAGATTATCTTCAGCATGAGAGGAGAATGTCTCGAAGAAGGAGAGGATCTTCATTTCTCTGCTTATCAAGATGTACTATAGTCGACACAAGCGTTGAGAATAAACTCCGAGACTTCTAAGGAACTTTCATTTTCATAAATCTCGACAATGTGCTACAGCAACTAGTAGGTGCCTCCACGCAACATGCTGGAGAAACTGCGTTAACTGGAGGTCAAAAATCATTCGTTCTATTGCTTGCATTTTGATGGTTTATGCGTCTGAAAAAAGTAGCGACGACTGTTTTTATGATCACTCGAAGTTACTAGAGCGCCGGCAAAAGCTGAAGTCAATGCGTGCGAGGTCGAGTCTACTGTACAATGCCCTTTTTGTCACTTCAACGACTTCTTTAAAACGTTAAGGAGTGCTGTTAGGGAGCCCTGTTTTGTAAATATAAGACGCCTTCTTAAAATCCTCATAACTTTTTCATTCTATAATTTTTCATGAAAATTAGTGTTAAATGTTGATGGTATGAGACTTGGTATACATAATCGGTTTCATGATTGATTTCCCTTAAAAAAATTTTTGAACAAACTGGCATCTTTAAAAGTTCAAAAAAGTATACGACACTTTTTAAAATATTATCGACCCGGTTTATTTCACAGCGCCATGGAGTTCACATGCAATTCGTAAACAACTCCTACCGCCTGTGTAATCAACCAGATTACTAATTAGAATTATTAGTTATAAATACAGCCTCGGCACCATGCCACGGAACTCCCCCCTTAATACGTTGACTCCGAAGTTGTACCAATGTGTACCACTTGGGTTAGGTTCTGTAATTTTTTCAGATCCTTCTAGTGACTATGCGTACAGAGTGAAGTTTTACACCGATGAGGCAATCGGAGGTAACGTGTTAATGATAACGAGGAAGATAAATTTAGTTTATAAACAGAAAGGATAACTCATAAATTTTATTGCAAAGCAACTATCGAGGTCCTGAATTGTTTTAACTATTTTGAGGACCCTGTAGCGTATGGTACAAAAACTTCCAGGCCGTCCACCAACAGTTACAAATGCAGCCAGACGTCGACTTTTTCGAGCGGGTTCTAGAGGACAGTCGTGCCCAAGAGAACTTCAACCATCTCGAGATATACCGGTTGGCCAAGGAAGAGTTCGAAAACTTTTATATGAATCTTCAAATTTTGTTTATCGAAACAGTAAGATGGCATCTGCGTTGACTGTTCAGCACAAGAAGTTGCGTGTTGGTTGGGTAAAGGAGACGGTGACATGGATAAAGGAGAATTGGGAAAATGTGATCGTTTCTGAAGAAAACAGTTTAATTTTGATGGGTCCGATGAATCTCTGTGCTACTGGCATGACTTGAGAAAGGAAAACCAGCCGTTTTCAAAAAGACCATTTGGGGAAAATCTGATATGATCCAGGAAGCTGTTTCTGCCTTTGGAAAAGCTGAGTTAGTAGTGATGGAGGGGAAACATAACTCGGCGCAATAAATTGGTGTGTTAAAAGAAAGTCCTGTCCTATTTCTGAGTGAGGTACAGAACCATAATGCTATTTTTCAGCAGGATAATGCAGGCATTTACACCTTTGAACCAACAAAAGACTGGTTTAAAACAGAGCATTCAAGTTTTAATTGGCCTGCTAAGTCTCCTGATTTAATTTTCATTGAAAGTTTATGGGAAATTTTGTCAAAAAGAGTCTAATACAATGGACGTTAATTTGCGGATAAAGAAATTTTAAAGTGTATCTTTAAACAATAATGGAATGAAATTCCCATTAGAACTATTGGAAATCTAATTGGTTCAATATAAACAGGTGTGTTGAAGTATTGCAATCTAAAGGGAATAAATGTAAACATTAAAGTTGTTACTTTTTGGGGTTAACACAAATTTTCCAATTTGTCTTTTACGTGATTCCACCCTTAAAAATGTAATATTGTTCAAAACACTTAACACTCATATTTTCATGGAAAATTGTGGTACAAAAAAAGTTACTAACATTTTAAGGGGGTGTCTTATACTGATTTTCACTACTTTAGTCTTCAATTCTAGCTGGGTAGTCCAGTAGTTCGCACTCCAGTAATAAAATATGGTTGCAGTGTATATACGAGGGACGTTTATGAGTTTCATAACGCTGTGACAACTTGTATATGTCGAAGAGGGTAATGCACATCTACCAATCAACGACAAAATAAATTGTTTTTTGACACTATGATGCTGTACAGGTGTGTAGTAAAATGAGTGAGATACAATTATCAAGGAAAGTTTTGGACCAACGGCAACTTATCCTCGTCTACGGTACTCCCTGGGTGGGGGGACGGTATCATCTGACTGTTTTATATAAGTTGAAATGCTTTTTAATGTTGTTTAACGCTTCGATGATGGCTTTTACTTTCTATCATGTTTTAATGATCTTAAGATGTTACCAATTGTTCTTTCATGGTTGTCAGCTATGCGACTTTATTATCTCTATTTTAAGATTATTAATTTTTCGAAGGTTTTCAATTCAATTGTTATTTACTTCTTCGCTCAGACGTTACTGGTTTCTTTTCTGTCTTTTTGTTCTTTTTCTCATGTTTGTTTGCATCTTTTTTAGTAGTTTTTAAATTTTCTCCTGTGGTTTTTAATACTCCCAAGGTTTTAAATTTATATTTCATAATTGTATTCAAGGCTTTTGAGTCTCAGGACTTACTGTACATAACATTTCTCTACTTCCTGGTCACAGATTTATGTCGGAACTCTGGTAATAATTCAATAAAAAAACATTCATAATCTGAGTTGAATCACCGTGTTGATAATGCGACGGGAAAAATAAAATACCGAACATTACTTCTATTCTAATTTATTTGTCGACGCAGTTTTTGGTCCGTTCTGTTTAAAGTTGATCTTTTGTGATGTAGATACAACTGACAGGAACAAACAGACATACAAGTGTGCTTGTCTCCCACGCACAGTGCGAGGGTAATAAGAGACGGTCGTCCGAGTCACGTTCAGTACAACCGCAGCCGCAACAGTGTTGAACACAGCTCTGCTTATATCAGGTGGGTCATTCTGGTGGGTCATTATAGGAAGTCATACATGTACAGGCTGTTCATTAGGGTGGGTTTTGGAGATGGGTCATGCAGGTGGAGCGTACAGGTGTGTCATACAGGTAGGTCATGCACAACTTGTTTCCATGTTTTTAACTTCATTTTTGTTCCAAATGAAACAATCACACCAAAAAAACCTTTCTTCTATTTCAGCTTTCTAGCTTCCCTGCATTTCAGATATATAAATTTGCCTTTTCTAAGTTAGGCTTATTTGTAGTATTCAATTTCAGAATGACCAAGAGTAAGCAGATGCATTTTTGTAATGATGCAACAAGCTAAATATATAAGTAGACAAAATATACATGTCCTTGAATATTTATTTATTAAAAATAATTTGCTATGTTTCTAACGTAACGATGTCGATTTTTTTGAATGATGTTAAGGGTTTGTTCAGAATTTATTGGATTCTATATGTCACCACCAGTTTCATGACCTGTGTTCGCAGGATGCCAGAAGATTTGTCTCCGAGATACTATCTCAACCTAACAAAATTTCTAAACTAAAGTTTCTAACTCCGTTCGTTGTATTGGCAGCTGAGGTAGATGAACCGTGAATAAAATCATTTTAATAATAATAATGGTTTTAACGATCATAATAATGATAATTCTTTTTGTTCCAGTTCCAAAATTCCGTCTCTGACATTATGAAAGTGTCACTGTCGTTCTTGCTGCTGCTTGTGGTCATGGTCTGCTCAGACCTCACTCACGTCGACCACGGCGTGGTCAGTCAATCGAGGCATACGTAGTTTGGTCTCTTTCTTAACCCTCATGTTGACCAGAAGCTTACACTATTCTGGCTTTGATCGTTGAAGTAAAGATGACGTTAAAGCAATAAGATTAGAATCTGCACAGACAACTTTCATCAATATAATTAACTCTTTGAATGCGGGGATGTCTATACAGGGATTCATTAGAAAACTTGAATGAGTTCGATTTTCAAAGACTAAATGAGGGTAGAACGTCGGTAAATAGAGCAATACTTCGTAATATTATTATTGTTGAATTTTTTCTGTAAGAAGGCAAGGGTCTAACGAGCACTAATATATGCGTGGTATTTAGGGTCAGATACCTGAGGGAGTCACGCGAGGTTGTTTAGTATTATTACACACATTTACATCTTACACATTTGGTGTGATTATCTAACTTTTAATGATAGGCACTAAAGAAAACAAATGAATAACATAAATTATTGCACAGGTAAGAGAGGAGGCAAATAAATAACAAATTATCACACAGGTACGAGGGAGTTTAAATAAATAATAAGTTTTTACCCGAGTAGGGAAGTATGTAAATAAATAACACAAGTACTAGCGCAAAAAAAAGAGAACACAAATAAAACAGTGATCATCACATGAAGACACACGACAGGCGCTCACTCACGAACAGAAGTCGTCTGATATTCTCCTGGTTTTAGTTTCGGTTCCTTGATAGAAAAGGCATTTTATGTACGCATCCCGTTTTGGGACACTGCGTTGAAGCTTTCCATTGTGTGCCTAGCCTCATCAAATGCTGAGGAAATTTTTCTCTTTTACGAAAGTGCAGGTGTGCTGGAAACTGGATACATTCCTTGGATACTTTCCTTGAACTCGAATATTTCTGTGCAGGAGTTAGGACGGTCTTCACTGATTTCTTTCGATGTGGTGGACGTCGGAGCCCAGGGTGAGTTTCTTTGTTGTAGGGTGCAGATAAATGAGCTCTGGTGAGCTAAATTCATCTCATACAAGATACAGAACACCAGTGTCATGCAATTATGTATCAACTTCCCTGTAAAAAAACAAAAAGCACAAGTTGTTAGCGACTAATTATCTGTGACAAAAAATTCCAGTTGCAGTATAACTTACCCTTTTTCGCTCGATTTCGAAGATAGATAATTGAATGAAATATTATACGAAGCAAGAAGCTCCCAGTTCATGTCCTGATGACCGTTATTTTTATTGTAAAGATTCATCTTGACACAAGTCATTTTTTAAAACATTCTCTATGGGATATAAGAGGAACAATGAAACATAATATATATGTGTATTGACTTCTTGCTTATAAATGGTGTACTTAATTTGTTGACAGAGATGAGAGCCGAATGCAACGGACTGTGCCGCTACACAAGCATCACGGTAAGGAGGCGTAGGGCTGAACATCACCTTCTAAATGCTCAACCAAATGTTGACGTACACGTTTTCTGGATGTACAAAAATGTTTTCATGTTTCACCTAATGTCCTGAAGTACAGGCACTGAGTTGATCTGGGTAGCAGTTAATACAGGAGTTCATGTCAACAATCAATACACCAGTTATCGTCAACAGTCAAAACAGCAATCGATCAAGTGGAATATTAACTAATTTAATAGCAAGTACTGATAAGGAAAATTACTAAACTAGTTCAGATATTTTAAGTATAACAACATATATGAACAAATATGTTGATTGAATAAATTTTTCATACTTTTTAATGGCATTACAAATTTTACGTGACATATTTGTTGCTCACAGCTGAACATTTACTGATATTATACAAAATGCTGCACTGTAAACATTAACTGAATATTAATAACAAAGCAAATATTAAAGCGGAGCTTTTTAGTCATCCATATACCCTTGTGTATTTCACAAGAGTTGTTTCAATGGCTTGTGGTATAATAATTTTATGGGAAAAATTTATTTAAAATTTTAAATTTAATGGGTAGTTGTGCATGTATTTAATCATGTATTAAGTTAATCATCCGTATCACGGTCAAAAAAATGAATAGTTTTTACTTATACCGCATTCCCATTGACGTTAGCAATTATGCTTGAACAAGTAATTACTTTTCCGTAACTATGCTTGAATAAGTAATTACTTTTCCGTTGTTTCGTCTCTGTACATGACAAAAACCTTCTACATCACTAACGTTCCAAGTATTTCTTAATACAACACGGACCACGGTTAAATTTTCAAGTTAAATTACCAGCGGTGTTTCCATCAAATTTCGCCGAAATCCTATTTCAAATTATCCTGAATACGTGTGCAGAATTATCCTCAACTTGCAGAACAAATTAACTTGTATCGCTGTTCAGGATTCACATCTGCATGTTTCTGTACATTTTCATATATTTCAGTAGAATAGGATACAATTTAAGAAACAGATGATGTTGTAGTCCAACTAGTGAATTACACTGTGTATGAGCTCCTGTGTAAAAGAATTTGACGCGTGCAGGATCCCTGTGAGAAGTACGGTTTTCTGCGCTCCAGCTGCTTCAGCTTGGAGAGCAGTGGATCTGCCAAAGATGGCTGCTACTGCTGCGTCAGGTTGTCGAACTAATGGCTGTCATGTCTGCTTCACGTCGTAAATACTTCTGTCGGCTGCATTGCTTCAATTATTAAAAATAAACTGAGCTACTGTCTCCCTTATAACTCTGAGTTAATTTTCTGTTATCATTTTTAGGAAGGTTGTACATTCTAATATCCGGTGTGACCGCCACCAGCTTTACGTTTAGTCCCAAATTACATTCAGTAGTCATTAAGCTCTGTCTTTGTAATGTAAGCAATTTTCTACACGGATTGGTACAAGCTGATACTAGAAATCTTATTTTTATTAGAAATCTAATAAATTCTAAAGCAATGACATTTTTCCATGTCCTTAACATTGGCAAGGTATTTTATTTTGGGACAGAAATTTATGTAAATTTTGTGTGGCTTCGTATTTATATATGATACAACAGGCTAACTAGGATCCTCACATGACGTAGTCATCCGCTCTGCCTTGCGTATAAATGTATAAAAGAGGCTGTCTAGGATGTTCAGGGAAGAATAAAGCCCTCATTGTGGAGGACCTGTCGTGTTCTTCTACAGGCAGCTTACATATCTTTGGGTTCACACTTGGTACCCACCAGTCAACGTTGAATGTAAACAGATATGATATTTTGCATGCAAAATAGGCCATACCCAAGCATAGGCTTCGACAGGCCGTCTAACCAATATAAGGGTTGCTGATGGGTATTAAACTCCCGGTGAAACACTTCGGACTTGCCTACCTGGCATGTGAAGTCTGAATCCAGTGGATGCAAAGGGTAAAAAAACACAGACGGACATTAAAAGATGATGCGCGGGTTAAATTTGCTGACCTATGGTCGTTCTACATATGTACATCCATCCATTAACTACAGAATGTCAGAAAATGCAAGTGTTTTGAAATTTCGTATTTTTTTGTACTTTTGTTAAAGTTTTGAAAAGGTTCACGAATTCTAGCAGGTTTGGTAAGAGATCGGGCTTCATGTGGGTTATGTTCGTTATATATTTGTATTGTCGTTTCTTTGTAGGGTTTATGTTGTTCTCCAATTCGTCTCTTAATGTGTTAAAACAGTTATTGGTATCTAGACCAGTGGTTCCAAAACTATCTTACCTGACGCCCCCTTTTTGCTTCCAGTAGACCCGGACGCCCCGAGTGCCTCTTTTTTCATATGAAACGATTCTTACATTTATTTCTTAGCATTGTTCAGGAAAACATATTTGTTTGTATTACATTTAAATAATGAAAGCCACTCAAACAAATAATACTACATTCAAGTAACTAAAAAGGAAACATTTGGTTCAAAGTGAGCGAAAAAAAGGTTTGAACATTTGCAAATTGGCAAAAATGAGTTGCAATTTTAAGAAAAAATAATTTGAAAACATGGCATATAAAATTTGGAATGACTCATGAGACTAATGCAAAATTTATGAACTAAGTTAGTGAGATGGATGCTGCTGCTTCTTCCTCACAAGATCAGAAATTCTAGGATTGAAGGATGACAGCGCACAACACAAGTCATTTTCTACATCAAGTCGGTTGTGCTGTTTTGTTTTCAGAACAACAAGAGCTGAACATCCTGCTTCACAGAGATAAGTAGAAGAAAAGGGAAGAATCACACGAAGTGCTTCTTTAACTACCTTTGGGTACATGGGGAGATATTTCACCCAAAATTCTTTTAACTTCATTGTTTCAAAGTCCCTTTTCGCGCTGGAGTCACATTTCAAATCGATGGCTTCCTCTTGCAGTGATTCCAGTAACAACTCCACATCAGTTTTAAATGGATTCTGCACCAATGTCCAAAGAGAATTCTCCATTGAGACATCTGGAAAATACTGCATAAATTCCTCAGCAAGGGAATGCAGATGTGATAAAACCTCTTTTGTCACGTCATACTGCTCAATGTTTCTCTTCTCAGATAAGAGCTCATTCAGATGTGAGAACGATGAAAAGTTCCCAACTTGTACTTTTCGTTTCCAAAGATGAATTTTTTTGGTGAAAGCTCTGATCACATCAGAGTGTGCAATGATGTTTGTGTTTCTTCCTTGTAACTTCAAATTGAGGTTGTTGATAGCCTCAAAAAGTCCACAAGGTATGCTAGTGAGAGCTGAAAGTATTCCTTTCTGAATGCTTCGTACAGTTTGTCTTGTTCTGCTTCTGCAAGAAAATTTCCACTTCATCTCTGAGCTCGTAAAGACGACTCGGCATGTTTCCCTTGAAAAGCCAGCGGACTTTGGTGTGAAACAGGAGAGTCTTGTAATCAGTGCCCAAATCTGAGCAAAGATCTGCGAAAAGCCTGGAATTCAAAGAGCTATTCTTTAAAAAATTCACCAATTTTATTGCTAAATTCAGTGAACTGCGTAGATTACCAGGCAGAGTTTTGCTTGCTAATAATTGTCTGTGGATAACACAGTGAGTCCCAGTTACAGCAGAATTTTGTTCTTTCACCAGCTTCAAAAATCCAGAGCGAGATCCAATCATTGATGGGGCACCATCAGTACAAACAACGACTAATTTTTCCCATGAAAGACCGTGCTCTTGGAAAAACTCATCAACCTTTCAAAAAACCTCGATGGCCTTTGCTGTTGTCTCCAGTGCTGCTGGGAAAAGAATTTCTTCTCTCACAGTTTCTTCATCCACGAATCGAGAATAAACAAGCAGCTGGCAGAGGTGAACAACATCAGTACTTTCATCGCACTGTATTGCAAAGAAGCGAGATGCTTTTATTTTGTCCAAAACTTGTTCTTTTATGTCTTCTGAAAGTTCGTCAATGCGACACTTCACTGTGTTATCTGATAAGGAAATCTTTGATAACTTTCTTTGGCTTTCTTCCCCAAGCACAGTATTTGCAGCACTCAAAAGGCAGGGTTTTTACAAAAGTCTCCCCCTCAGAGTGAGGCTTCTTTGCTTTTGCAATAAGTAGTGACAGCTCGTAAGATGCTTCCATCAGTTTCCACGTTTCTTGATGAAAAACACTGCTTGAGTCCAGCTTCATACGATTCAGCTCATGCAGTTTGGCTGTGAAGAACTCCTTTGGCTTTTCTTTTAATGCTTTGTGGTTTGTGCTCAAATGTCGCTCCGGACGACCAGGTCTTAAGGCTTCATTGCTGAGGACTGTATGGCATATGACACACTGAGGGAGATGAAATCCATTCCTCTCTATAACAGTGAAGCCATACTTGATATATTCATCTGAATACTTTCTTTTCTTTGCCCCAGACATTTCTGCAAAGTGAAAATAGCAACAAACTTATAAACTGCACCATGGAACTAAGTAGTTGTATAACATACCGTATTGGCATGCACCACACCCCACATTCATATAACATAGATCACACAACTGGAAATCATAAATCTGTAACATACCAAAAATATTCAGCGCACAACGTGGCTTATATCTTTACAATAATGACAATGAGAACAACTGCGGAAAATACAACGAGAAGAAGCAAACGGAGTAAAACTACACGCATGAAAATGCTCAGTAATACAGCGATGTAATGTGTTGATTTGACGAGCGATGTTTTGCATACAGTCGACCTTGGCATAGTTGTGCTCATGTACCTTTGTTTGTTGGATCTTATATTAGCGGTTTTGGCGATGACTGAATTGTGATATGATGGTACGTTTTTGGTGTGATGTAGAGTAGTGTGCGCACGGTGGTTTAGTTTTGTTTACGTGTCGAGAGTTGAGTTTGTGTTTGGAGTGGTTTAGTCTGTTATCGTGTTTTTGGCTTTGTTTTATCATTTCCACTTTTTTATAATAGATTCGCTTCTTTCTGCTGTCTGAGATTTTTTTTAACGTTTTTTATTAAATGAATAGATATGGCGATTGAACCATCAACCCAGCAACATATACAATACACTTAATTTGTCACACACACTTTTCGCCGCCTATACTGGAATCAACGCACACACTTCACCACATACATTCAAACTAGCGTACAAAACTCACCGCGTATTATTCACATTTCACACTTTCGATCACAACAAGTATTTCACACAATCAACAAGACATTCTATTCTGCATCGTTCTACCCTTGCAAATCGTCAAGGGTACAATGTCACTCATTCACGTGTGTGATCCAGAATTGAAGAGTGGAATAAATCCCAACCGTGGACAAGGAGAATAGGTGCTTAGGTTGACGGGATGGAGTGTTGGGAGTTTGTGACGAGTCCCTCAGTGCCGTCAGTGTGGTTGGTATCATTGACTTGTCCAAAATGTGTAAAGAGAACTATCTTAATAGAAAACGGGTTGGAGTGACTGCTATAATTATACTTTGCATGTATGTAATGACAGATATTTGTTCTTTGAATGATTTTATTATTCTAATTAAACAAATAATTTTGAGCAGATAACTTCACGCCTCCCTTGTATCCTCCTCGCGCCCCCCTAGAGGGGTGCGCCCCCTAGTTTGAGAACCACTGATCTAGATGAAAAATTGAACAATTATCAGTAGTTTCAATATGCTGTGGCTGGCTTTCCATTCGTAAGTGCTGACCACGGTGAGTTTCCGAACACTAAAGTCTTACCTCGTGTTCGTGATTTTGTTTATCAGTTATTTCGGAGGGTCACTTCAGAAGTTTGAGTTGACGGCTTAGTTCTTGAATATTACGTGATCGATTTTCAAAGAGCGCCGACGATTCATGGTTAGAATAATAGAAACTATGTACATTTTTCATTTTGCAACATGTCTTGCAGAAAAATTGCAAGCTGTATGTTGCCTTACATTCTTTCCAGTACATATTTTGTTTCCGTTTTCGAAATTTTTCTTATATTTTAGTTGTTGAATTAATTTATTGTAACGTAGATTTTCATAAAAATACAAATAAAAGTCAAAAATATCTAAGCGCTTCAACTAAAGAACTAACTAAAGGAAAAACAAACCAAAGTTTTATCATCTGATGATGAACTCACTCAAAGCGTTATTGCATGATATGCTGGCGCATGGATACTATACACAAATTATGAGAGCTGCAATAATTGTTTGAGGTTTTAGAAATTTAAGGTCATCGATATTTCTTAAACAATTTCATTCCCACCTTTGCGAGTTTGATCACTAGTAATATGTCTTATATACTAATAATAGACACTATAAAATACCTAAATTTCGAAACAGCATGTTCGGAGTTAACGGCTGCCTTAGCAGAAGTTCCTTTTACGACAAGAGAAGTCGCAGAGCAGGAAGTGGTCTTGGAAGACGAATTAGTGGTTGAATTATGGAGTACTTATGGCTACTCATTTCACTAACGTAGTCGCTCACTAGTGTGACGGACGATAATATTTCGTCTGGATGGAGAGCTGGATTACTTATATACACAACAGTTTTGACATACTTATAACTTGAACATTTACAACATAGTTATTTGCTTGAAACATATAATACGGTGTCTCAATGTAGAATGGCTATATTCTTTATTTATTTTCCCAGAAATCGGAACCTAATTTAGCCAGAAGCTGGACGACAGCATACTGAATAAAGACACTCGTTATCCTTCAAAAGACGAAGTCATGTTTCAATCAAAAAAATGTATCCAATTCAGGTATACATGAATTATAAGATCCTTTAAAGTCTTAATGCTAACATCTTAAGACTATTGACAAAGCTTACAGTGACTGTTCCCGTTTATCTTGTGACGTAGAGTAGAGGCTCTTTGAGACACGTGCGATGATCTACAAACTTGAGGAAATATTCAGTTTCAGTATAATATCAATACAATACTTTATATTGTTCATTATGTTTCACGTCGTTCGTATGTAAGAGCGTAGTGTTTCAAAATTCTTGTGCAGTATATGCCATCATGTCATTCAAATTATTGATTGAATTTTTTTAGAGTATTTTTTATTAATGGTAGATTTTGAAAAATCCTAAATAATTAAAGTATTCAATTTGGTGTTTTAAAACAGTACCAATGTCTAAATACTGCCAAACTTCCAGGTTTTTGAGTTGGACACCATCATTTCACGAATATAAGTAACATCTAGTCATTGCTCGAGTGAAATAGTGAAATCGTTTATTGATGTTAACTTGAGTTGTGCTCTATCCTTGTTTGAAACGCTAAAAATTAATTTTAATTTTATGTGTACTCCTTTCTAAGCTGCTCTTAAACATAGTACAAAAATATAATTATGAACTGTAGTACAGCAATACCTTGAGATAAGAGTGCCCCAACATACTAGTTTTTTGAGATACTAGGTGGACTCCGAGCAAAAATTTGCATTAATATACGAGATTTTATTGAGATACGAGCTGGAAGAAATTGTCTAACAAAAATCCATGAGGACGGTGGTGGATGAGGCTAATGTCAACGATTTTGTCGTGGGGCATCAAGAGGAACTGACGACTGAGGAGTTAGCGGAGCTACAGAGGTTGCAACATAACAGTGGAAACACATAGAAGAAAAACACATACCAGTGACTTGACGCTTGGGAGCAAATGAAACCACACTTCACAAAAAGAAATTCTACGAAAAATAACCAAAATCGAAACACTATCTACAACTGGTCCCCACCTAATATATAGGTATATAGCTTCTTCCCCAGAAGGACGTACAATCTCTACTGACAATAAGTGACATACATAACTGGTCTATAGCACACTCCAGAACACTTTTCCTACGATATCAAACATTCATCTGGTCTCTATTAACTGTATTAATGTATTGAAAGACGAACTGGAGAAAAAAATGAACTTCACAAAAGAAAATACAATATCAATACACAACGAACATAATCCACATCAAATTCAATCTGATATCCGACCCGGTGGAATCTTCACACCTTTTCGAAACTTTAACAAAATCGTGGACAAAAAAATGAGAAATATTGACGAAACTACCATGAATAAGGAAACAAAGATCAATGAGGAACCTAACGCTTTTCTTATTGGGGATAGCATGTTGTTGTTGTTTGCCTAGCAGGTGATCCGGGGGGGACTCAAAGATCCGGGGGACTCGGGTGGGGCGGATAGGAGGAGAGAAGTAGGCAGAGAGTGAACGAACAAGAGAGGAAGGTTGCCGTGGACACTGGATCCAGCCAGAGGTCCAGAGGGATAAGGTGGGTGGGGGTATTGGGGCAGCTGAAGAGGTGGCTGGTGGTCTGGTCTGCGGCGCCGCAGGCAGGACACGTGGGGTCTTGCGCTGCTCCTATTCGGCCTGGACGAGTTCAGGGCTCTGATGTGGCCCGATCAGAGTTGGGAGAGGAGAGTGCAGGTGGATCTAGGAAGGGATCGCTCTTGCTTAGAAATGGGTGGGAGGGACAGTTGGAGGACCCTGTTGGGGCCTGCTGCAGAGATGACCTGCTTAACTGCTAAGGAGTGCAGGGAGTTTAGGGATTGCCTATAGGTGGAGGGAAGGCAGTCCTCGTTTGAAGATAGTAGGTAAGCTATGGAGGGATCGGATTGGAGGGTATGTTTCATGCTATGAGGGCCGGAGGGTTGGGTGACTGTGAGGTAGTTGGGGTGATGAGGGAAAAAGCAGCTGAGGAGGTACTGGGAGCAGAGAAGGCAGAGGTGGTCGACTACAGAGAGGATCCTCGTCTTCCTGCGAAAGTGTGAGGCGGAAGCCATTTCGTGTGATCCGGAGACTATTCGAAAGACGGCGTTCTGGATTGTTTGGATTTTCGCTATAGATGAGGAAGATGCGTTGGGGAACCAGATAGGAGCTCCGTAGTTGACTATTGAGTTAATGAGGACTTTGTATGGGAGAGTGTGTTAGAAGGTTAGAAAAATCACAGGAGCGTGATTACGCTAACCAGGTTTATTTCGGTGAACACAGTTTTGGTTATAGTACAGACACCAATGTTTATATGGCAACGGCAGGCACAATAATGGGACCGGAACCAGAGAACGCGCTGAGAAAATGGTTCTCTACCACTAACAGATTCTAAACGCATTCTGTTACAAGAGTATTCATCACTGCGTTACGCGATAACCTTAAACATGCTAAAGTCGAACACATTCAAGGTGGAACATTTAAACATTCAACAGAGTGATGGTTTCTTTTTGTTGGTTCCGAAGAGGAACCCGCAAGGGCTTTTAGGACGTTCAACCTATGCTGGGCCCTCTCACAGATCGTGTTTATGTGAGGGGTTAAGGTGAAGTGGGGGTCAAAGGTAATTACCAGGATTTTGGAGGACCAACAGAGTGTTAGGTCAGCCTTCTCCCACGTGACACGAGGGTTGGTTCGGGACTGGTGAGTGTCAGGAGTGAAGAAGAAGGATTGGGATTTGGCTATTGATACTGTGAGGCCCTTTTGTTGGGCCCATGTGGCGACGTCAGAGGAATGGGTGGAGACGATGGCGGAGGCATCAGGGATTTTGATTGTTGTTGCTATTGCTGTGAGGTTGTCAGCGTACGAGGTGATGAGAGGTGCAGTGGGAGGGTAGTCGGAGACAAACAGGTTGAAGAGTGCTGGGGGTATAACAGAACCCTAAGGGATGCCTGCTAGGATGGGTCTGGGAAGAGAGGTGGTGGTGGTAGGAGCATTTGGCTGATCTGCCTTTTAGGTAGCAGACCAGTCAGCGGACTATGGGGGGGTTGAGGGGGAGAGAGGAAATCTGGGAGATGTGTTGAGGGTGGGGGACGGTGTCAAAAGCTTTGGAGAGGTCTATGGTCATGATAGTTGTGCGGAGGGGAGGACGGTGCTAGTTGAAACCAATAGCTGTAGTGTGACTTACGGGAAGTAGGGCGGAGGTGGTGGAATGAAGGGGGTGGAAGCCGTGTTGGGAATCAGAGAGAGGGATGGCTGCCACCGGGTGCAGTAGGAACAAACATTCCAGGAATTTGACGACAGGACAGAGGAGTGAGATGGGGCGGTAGGGAGAGCTGAGTGAGGATGGTTTGCCAGGTTTGGGGATGGAGATGATGATGACTGTTTTCCAAATGGAAGGGATAGAGGCGTGGTAGAGGTAGATGCTGAAGGTGTTGGTGAGATAGGTTATGCCTGAGGGACCGAGGTCGCGGATGTGAAATATAGTGAGGTTGGCAGGACTGGCTGCGGTGGAAGTGCTGGACTTTTTGATAGCCTCCCTCATTTGGTCGGCAGTGAAAGGAGGGAAGGACTGTAAAAAGAATTAAAGCCAGGGTTAGTAAGATGCAAGGTACTCTGTTAAACTAAAATACGAGTTACTGAAACTGTCTGTTTACTAGAAAACCTACGATCCACGCTCGTGGACGAAATTGTAATCCTTTGCAGGGCACATGTAATTGAAAAGAAGCCCAAGATCAACTCCGATAATTTAAAACCTTAACCGAAATAAATTCAAAGAGGGTATCATACCAAGTATTCTTGTGCGAATAAAGATCATGACTCAGAGTTTACAGGTCCGACCGATTAATGATCAGCTAAATAAATGTGTGTAAAAAACGTGCCATCGACTTAGGCGTGACGTCCCAATACATTGGACACAACGATCTCTTTAAAAAACAGGCATCGATCTTAATCAACTTGAACACGCTAGACTGGGGTATCTACTAACCATCGCCATGCTTTGACTAATTGTTACTACAACTTGCGAGAATACCTCAACGACACTTAACTGATCGGGGGCAATTGATCTGACTGGCACAGTTACTATAATTTTGCTAAGCACTTGTAAATTTTCGCCTAAAAAGCAGTTACAGGGGTGATGGCTCCATCATCTACATCAAACAAAAGCTGCAACCACAATTTGAAATTAAAAGAGTAACAGAAAAAAAAGAAATTCTGCATCTTATTACCACTTGCGGCAAAGAAAAACCAGAAAAATTGTTCTCTAATATAGGAACCCAACCTGCAGAGCAGTCGATGATGATGAACTCTATAGTTTTCTAGTAAATATTTTCAGTCCTCTTCATGAAGCACTGATCATGAGAAACTTTAATCAGCTGCTTCATGAACTGGACTACTCGTCAAACTCGATCACCGGGCTCTAAGTTTATCGATATGATAAATACAAATTCCATATGTTAACGCACTGAATAAACAAAACAATATCATTGATTTCGTCATTACGAACCCTGACCTCAGAATAATTGGATTAGAAGTTACGGTATATGATAGAATAGAGTAGAATGAGGGACTAGGAACGAGTCCTATGCTGTAATTCTAGCCGAGCGATGGTCATACACAAACTGACCACTGCAGCAGTGTGCCACGAACCTGGATCTTCTCGCATCGCAAGCGAGTTCGTTCACCAGTTGACCAAGCTGGTGGTGAAGAATAAAACATCGTGCCTCAAGTCCACAACTCTTACGATAGGGTTTCAACTCAATATCTCTCTAAACTACAGACGGGAAACTTCGAATTATTGAAAGAGGAGCCCAACAGTCTTGACTATGAAGTACTAATGAGGAACAGAAGTGCCGAGGAATTCTTCACGATGCATAAAGAAAAATTGGAACCGCCACAGAGCATCACATCCCAACGCAGCGAATGAGACCAACCAATAACATTCCTTGGTTTTCACGTGAAATTAAGCGCCTCATAAATGTCGGACAACAGTCATACAAAATACTCAGCGAAATAGAACCCTATGGTCAAAAACACATTCACACCTGTAAAATTGTTCAACAAACAATAAGACACACAAAGCAAAATAGAGAAATTACACTGGAAACACAATCATAAACCAACTCGAAGAGCTTTTATAAATACGTAAATGACAAACGAATCAAAAGAGATACCACTGTACCACTGATCGACCTTGATGGCTCAACTAGAACGGACAACAAGCAAAGATACAATTAGGAATACATACTTTATTTCTGTGTTCACTCGTGCAGACTTAACTGAAATCCTGAAAACTCACTCTTTAAGCCTGGAAAAAATGCTGACGATCGGCATATTCACAATAGAAAAAGTGGGAGAACGGCTTATCTTTCTGAACCCATACAAATCAACCGGACCCGACGTCTATGCTCCTGAATACTGAAAGAAACAGCAAAAGTTATTAGCTAACCACTATCAAACGTTTTCAATCGATCACTTGAAACTGAAATTGTTCCGGTGAATTGGAAACAGCCAAATATCACTCCTATTTTCAAAGAGGAGAACAAACAAGTGATCAATAACTGTACCCCAATCAGTTGTACATCTGTCATCTGTAAAAGAATAAGGATTTCTCAAAGTCCGTACAATAAAACATGCTCAAACCCACAACCTGATTTCTGATACTCAGCATGGATTCAAAAAAAAACGTCGCGGTCCAACAAACGATCCTCGACTCTTTTGAAGAAGTCAACTGCATATACGATTCTCCGGAAACGTTAGACCTTGTGTATTTCGACTTTCAAAAAAGCTTCGTTGAAATTACCCATGTAAAACTATTTGCTAAAGTGGAGACTTATGGAATGCGAGGCTACTACTCCCGGCACTCAACGAGTGATAATTCATAATCAAGCCATTGATCTTAGACGCTTTAGATCTGGAGTCTCCCAAAGGAGCATTTTAAGCACTCTCCCCTTCATCATCTAAAATTATTCTAAATCAACGATCTTGACATCGGGTCATCAGTAAAATCAACGTATTCGCTGATTACACAAGACTTTGTCTCAGAGCGTTGACCAAAAAAGACAGGATGACTACTCAATGAGACCTCAATCCTCTACATCGATGGACAGAAACCTGGCAAATGAGCTTCAACATTGACAAATATTCAGCTATGTATGTTGCTGCTAACGATAGGCATTTCCAATGTACAATGAATGATTCACATGTTGGAGCAGTACAGCAACAAATAGATCTTGGTATCATTTTCACTGAAAATCACAACTATGTGTAAAAAACGTCAGAAATGCGAGTAGGATTCTCGATTTCGTCGCAAGAAACTTTGAATACAAGTTAAAAAACATCATCTTACCGCGCTATAAAGCAATAGTGCATCACTTTAAGAATATGCACTGCAACTGTTGTCTCCTACCCTCCATCACAATCCGAATTTTTTCGTCGGTTTACCGGAGATAATCATCGATTTGCGGTGATAATCATCGTTTATAGTAGGAACTTCCGACGATAGAAATAATACCGGTTATTACCGGTAATTATAGGTATTTCCAGACGATGAAATGTTCGCCGACGATATTAACCTGTCTTTACAGTCTTATTCCTACCGTCATTCCAAGCATAGGGATAAGACGATAAAAATAGTCTTTTTCAGATGATAATTACCGGTTTATCGTAAGATATCATCGGTTTATCGTACGAAAACGCGATAATTACCGGTTAATGCTGACGAAAATTAGCGCCGGTCAGACGGTAAAATTCGGATTGGGATTGACAAAATGAAAAAAAAAGTCAGCTAAAAGCAAAGAAGATGATTCTTTACCTCCGTCATCTCAGCTATAAAAGGCGTTTTCAGCAGCTTGAACTCATCTCCCTAGAGCAAAGAAGACTGTCAGGTCAACTCATCGCGACATATGAATATCTCAATGGCTTTAATGATGTTTCCCTAGAAGGGCGTTTTGACAGAGAACCAGATATAATGGAACAAATTTAATAATTAGAACCATCAAGAAAACACAGGCTCTGAACTTTTTTCAGTCAAAATTACCAGAACCTGGAACCAGATAACTAAAAATATCGCTTTTGCTGGCACTGTGAACGCATTGAAAAATTGTCTGAAGTCACAATTGTCACATTCAATTGTTTCAAATAGTTAAAAAACGCCTCTGCTCGGTAAAGTTCTAATGCCTTATTTTTCTTAACTCTTTGGGCCTGTTTATGTATGTTTCTGGTCTGTTTACGTGATTAAAATGTTTGTAAATGATTAAGGTTGGCGCACGTTGCTGAAATATCTATGAATATTTGACGTGCATATGCGTGATTGATGTCTTTACGTTATATGGCATGGTACTTGGGAAGTAGCCCAAGAATAGACCAAACTGTTCGTTCTTGTTGCCCTATTCTATTCTACTTTTAAATTGAATTGTTAGTGTGTGTACTGTTAGATCGAACTATTAGATTGTTACAGTATAACTGCATGATGGTACGTTGATTTTGTAATTTACTTGAACTGTAAGTTGTGTACTATATGTGAAAACGAGGGTTATAAACAGGCAGAAAGTTAAATTCTACAGGAAAATGATCATTATACACATCAAGCTGTGGCGGTTAAAATATATAATATATATAATATTGATACAAAAAGTTAACTAACTTAAAATAACGAAATTTTAAAAGTAATTAATTATCTTTTCGCCTGGTGTTTTTCTATGTCCTTATATGTACCTTACTCTTTCATGCCCCTATCTCCTTACACGTATATTACTATATGTATTATTTACTCGAACTATTTTTGTTTATCCGTGTATATCGCCAATAGGAGGGATCCTGACCTCCACACTTGAAAAAATAACGAACAAAAATATATTAAGTTACAAGTGAGTGAAAAAGTGTTTGTTATACACAGAAACAATTCCTACTTTATTATACTAAAATTCAACAATACTCACCGAATTTGGGGAGGCTAGCAAGAAATCACTACGTAACTGTCGGCACAATATATTACCGGAATAATGGAAACATGTGTCAAAGCTTCTGTTGCAACGATTCAAATAAAATAACACTCAAACTTTCCAACATTTCTATAAATGAGTACAAGAACATGGAACAAGAATACGATAGAAAAATTCCAACATAAAAAAAAAATTCCAACATCCAACAAAAATTCCAACAAAAATTCCAACAAAAATTCCAACAAAAAATTCCAACAACTGAAGATACTGGTTGGCAACGTACAAATCCTCCTACCAAAAATGTCGCAACTTCAAGCCATTGCGTCAACGTTATCACACGACATCATAGCTATCAATGAAACATGGCTAGATCTCAATGGAAGACATTTCCCAGCGGAAGTCTCAATAAAAGGATACGTTTTGCACAACGTCGACAAACTGTCACACAGCAACAGAGGTTGTGGTTCCCTTATCTACGTCAAAAAAAAGTTGCAACCACAAATCAAAACCAAGCGAGCAACAGAAAAATCGGAAATACTACATCTCAACATCCAACCGCATCCAGGACAAACTATCAAAATTGTGCTCGTGTATAGGAACCCAACCTGCACGGCAATTGAAGATGACGAATTCTATGATTGCCTAGATATT